>JAJOOG010012168.1:0-18739 GCA_029582565.1 Solanum infundibuliforme | reverse complement strand
GTCTATATTCTTCATTCTCGTTATTCATTGTTGCTTTAAATATTGAATATATTTATATTCTATTTTGGATATATTATCTATTAATTGATCTAATTTGTTGTTATCAGTTTTTGTGATATTGAGTTTTTTATATTCCGGATATAATTTCTTTAATTTTCTTTTTATTTTTCTTAACTTTCTACTAGTATGTTTCTTCCTTAGTTTCTCATTATCCATAGCTCTGATAACTCCCCAATCCCCCAGGGTGAGGGGTGAACCTTCTGTCTAATTCAATATAACAAGTGGGTGGATGATTCCACAAATTTAATAAAAGGATTTGATTATCAATGGTAACAATTTAACTAAAATTATGGAAGATTTAAGAGGTAAAAAATAATCTAGGGGTGCGTGGATTAGAAATCAATGTCACATAGGGGTAATTGTGTTGCTCAATAGTGATGAACATTCATTAATAATCTTGGTCATCTTCAATGAAACTAATCTTCTTTCGATCTCATAGCATCATTTCATAGAATCTCTTTTTGGTGTCATCTATGTGTTATACTAAAAAACCTTATACCTTACTCTATTCTCTATTTCGATGAAAAAATAGGGTAAATAGCTCTGACCCATAACCCCTATTTTCAAGCAAGTTACTTACATCAAACCTAAATTGCTAGTATCAGACTAATTACCCACTCTAATCAATCTCTTTTGAACATCGGCTAGAGATCGGAAATAGGAATTATGTTTGCAACCTTAAACCATAAGTTAACCCTATGCTAATTAGCCCAAATTCAAGTATGAACAACAGCAAGACAGAGCGTACACAATATCCACTATACTAAATCAACACCCAACCCCATAATTACACCCCTTGATCTTGGAGGTTTAGCCACACATCAAGAAAAGCAAGAAATTATTGATGTACCCTGAACTTACAATATTTTTGATGCACAAAACTTAGAATTTTGCATTAATCTTAGGTATTTTGTTGTTAGATGTGATGGTCTTTTTTCTTTGATTTTGCAAGGAAATAGGTAATGGAGAAGTTGGTGTTAAAGTTATGTAGCTACATGGATATTTGGTGATGTACGACGACCTATGAGCCGTCAATTCCATTACGAGCCGTAGGTGTAAGTCGCAGGTTGAAGTTGTGATTATTTGAGCTAGGTGTGAAACGACGGAGGCAGCCTGATGTGCCGTAGTCACTACCACGAGCCGTAGATGATGAGTCGTAGAAAAGTTCAAAGAAGATGAGCTCCAGTCCATGAATGACTGTTGAACATGACATGCCGTAGAAAGATCTATGAGTTGTAGATCATGCCCCTAGAAAGCACTCCCTAGATGATGTACCAATTGTTGACTGAAGGAAGGTACCTACGAGCCATAGGAACTACTACGAGCCGTAAGTTACCAACTGTAGATGACACAACCCAAGCCGAATTTCCTTAGTCTTCGTTTTCCTACTTGATTTAGGATTTGGTTTCTATTAATATTAGTTGTATTTTTCATTTTTGGCTTGTAAGATTTTTTGAGATATTTACTTTTGGCTTTGAGAATCAGTTTGCAACCACTTTTGGTATTTAATTCTTCAAGTGTTCATTTATGAAACTTGTGGTTGTTCTTCAATTCACGATATTGAAGTTCATGATTTAAATTATTAACCATATTATGAATTGTGATCACCCAAGAATGAGGAACTAAATCCACAACAAGGGTTGTGGGAACCATGAGTAACTAACAACATAAAATTAATAATTAAGTAATTCTGAAATAGTGTTTATTCATGTATTGTTAATCTCTTTGTTTTCAATGCTTTTTAACAATGCGGAACGTTAGAACTTGCATCATTCCTACTTGCGCGACAAAGGAAGTAATGAATGAGAAAGAGGTTAAACAATGGAGATTTAGCATGATAATCCGCTATCTAATAGCCTAACCTAAATAATTTAGGGCTAATCTGGGGTCAAGGGTAAAGGTTAGTAAAGAACACACCCGTAGACTGACTAAGTTGCGTGGTGAAATTCCCTACTTGGACGACCAATCACTTAGGAGATACCTATGAACATTACTACAATAGGCATAATATAAGTCACAACCAAAATACAAAGTCACATAACTCATATTTAGTCAAAACCACATATAACCCTTATAGTTTTACCTTTAGCTTCCACCTCAAGTAACCTTCATGCTACACCTTGTGCAATGTATGGGTAGTGTCCCAAACCACCACACACACCAAGGGAGCCACATTAAGATCACTAAAAGTGAACTCACCTTTCAACATACTTCACAACACAAGTAATCATGCTCAAATAGTACCAATATACAACACATAAGCACTTTTGTCAAGTAGCCATTTCACCATCCTTGGACCTCTATCTAAAGTTACCCTAAGACACACCCAAGTAAGATATGAAGTGGCTGTCCATACAACCTCTTCATATGCACCTAGGCATTCCACAAGGCTACAATAGACAAGAACCTTTACATTTCAATACAATATGCCAAGTAACTCATTTCATCAATATAAGCCATTCATTCAACCATTTCATTTAAATAACAAGTCAACATTTTTTATTAGATTCATTTATGACACTTTCATGCATTTAGAGGACTTTCATTCATTAGCCATTAAGGCTTAGAGAACTCACTATAGTACTTTCAAAGGCTTAGATTAGAAAATAGGATTTTTAATCATTGAAAGGCTTTGAAATCTCTTTTGATTTGACTCTTTGAATGAAAGATTGATCAAGGATCAAGGATCACCATACCTTATACTTGAAGAATCACTAGGGATTGAAGAACAAACACCTTGAAATCCCCAAACCTAGTTTGAACTTGACCTTGACCTTCAATGGAGTTCTAGAGAAAATATTTTAGGGGAGAAGGGTTTTGATTTGGGGAAATATGAAGAATGAATTCTAAATTAGGATATTAATGTTTTAATACCCTTAAAATACCTAAAAACACTTAAAATAACTGTCCATGTAATTTAAAAGACTTGTGGTGAATTTACCAATTCACCCCTCACTTAGCCAAACCCACAAACCAGATTGCAGGCCCAATCCATGAGTCACCATCCACGGACCATGGATAGATTGACGAGTCCATACTGTCCCTTCATGGTTTGGATCAAAGACCCTCATTTGGGTGTCTTGACCTACAGAGGCCATCCACGTACCGTGGATGGACCTACAGGGTGTGAACCCCATCCGTAGGTCACCCCCTTTGAGGCAACCTCATGGTTTTCCTTGGGGTCTTGGGGTCTAGACTTAGGGTCCTCCTCAAGGACCCTTAGGGTGGTCCTTGGGGAGTCGTACCTTGACGTCTAACTCCTAAACACCTCAACCATGGCCCGGGACAACATAAAACACCATCAAAACTCAAGACGAACACATCTCAAGCTCTAGTTTCACTAGTTCATTTTTAGGGTCGCTACATTATCCCCTACTTAGGAATATTCATCCTCGAATGACACTTAAAACACATTAAAGGAAACGACTCAAGACTAGCAACCCACAATCATGCATGGAACATCAACATAAATGCACACAACTAGGAAGAAACATAAACTCCACATCAATAAGCTCAAAACACAACAAGAAGGTAGGAACTACATCTATAAACTCATTATACAACAAAACTTCACATTTCTCATTTCATTGGAGGAACTTCCTTCTCCAAATCTCCTCATCCTCATCTCAACATCATTAGGCACGTTTAAGCAATATTAACATAAAAGCACAATATGCAAATTTTCATAAAAACACATTTAGCATGCTTCAACAAGTCAACTCATGAAATATTTAAGCAACTCATCATAGATGCATATCAACACGAGGAACACAATTTGAAAACTAATTTTCTCATATAAACAAGAATTCAAAATAGAGCATGCACAACATAAGGAGACTATGGAAACTCATATTCACACAAGACTCCAAAACATGCAACGAGCTACTCGGAACTCTAGGTCTCAAGCTTGAATAAGAATAGAAGGAAAGAGATAAGGATATCAACACTCTCAACAACCTAACTATTCAAGATACCATCCCCCACTTAGGAGAAAATCCAAATAAGGCTATCATGAAACAACATAGGAACCTCATCAAAACAAAAGGAACTATGACTTACCGGTACCTTCATCCGGATTAGCTCCTTTGTCCTTGTTAGCTTGAAGCACATAGAAACGATTCTTCTTTGGAGCATTGGGATCCGAGCCAACATAAGGAGCTTGTTTGGCCTCCCTTCCCCTAGCTGAAAGAGTAGGACAATCTTTCACCTTGTGATCATTCTTCCTACAACCATAACACCCATTTGTACCCGATAGGCACTTCCCAAAATGTCTCTTCGGACAATTAGTGCAAGTAGGTTTAGAAAATTGAGATTCACCACCTCTCTCTAGGTTAACCTTAGGAGCACTTGAAGAATATTGGTTAGGAGCTCTCTTCTTGAACCTAGGTTGACCTTGCTCATCGGATCTACCCCTCTTCACATCCCTATTCATCCTCTTAAGCTTGGATTCCTCAATGGATCGGTCATACATAATGAGTCTAGAAATGTTCATGTCATCATGAAGCATCGCCGTATGGCATTCTTCCTTGACTAAGTCGGGTACACTGGTAACAAACCTACTCATCTCATCCCTAGGGATAGACACCAATGATGGAGCATACTTAGACAATAGGGTAAACTTCAAAGAATACTCCTCCACATTCATGTTACCTTGCCTAAGGTTAATAAACACCTCAACCTTACACTCCTTCTTCTCACGGGGAAAGTACCTACCAAGGAAAGCTCCCTTAAACTCCTCCCATTCTATAGGACCCGTTTCTAAAGGCCTATTTCTTTTCCATTGAGTGAACCACACTTAGGCCACATCCTTCAATTGATAGGACACCAACTCCGCTTTCTCCCTAGAAGATACCCCCATAGCATTGACTATTTTATAAACTTCATCCAAGAAATCTTGGGGATCTTCTCCCACTCTAGAGCCAAGAAATATAGGAGGATTCATCCTCACAAAGTCTCTCAACCTTGAGGCCACGGTACTCTCATAAGCATTCACCCTAGGCCCCACATCTCTATTCACTTGAGCCGTCATGGCTCGGGCTAGGGCTAGGGCTAGAAAAGCCGCCCTAATCTCTTCATTGGTCATGTCCGGGGGAACCACCGAAACTTCATTCTCTTGAGGCACTTGATCACCTTGTGGAACTTGGTTGCCTTGGGGACCCTAGGGAGGAACTCCCGCATCCACATTCTCCTTTTCCGCTCTCCTCGGGTTAGCCCTTGTATTCATATCCTATAAACACAAGAGAAGGATTAGGAAAAGGACACTTATAGAACCACACTCTATGGCACGACTTTAAGAATATGAAAGAAGTGTAACTTTCTATCGTCCTATAGACTCTCGCTCATAGATGTGGCGCGACTCACACTGATGAACAAGACTCTGCTAGACGTGGCTTGTGAGACATCAACCTAAAGAGCCATTCCCAAAACCTTATGCTCTAATACCATGTTTGTCACGACCCGAGATCACCCCCTAGTCGTAACCGGCATACTCGACCCCGAAGGGGTCTTATACAAGCCTCATAGCATTCATTCATTGCATAGGTAATAAAAATAGTGCGGAATTAAAACTTATTTAAAACCAAAATATTAAAATCACATTTATAAAGAAGCGAAAATACTAAGTCTCACATGGCCATCTTAGATAAACTTTAACAAGCTAGGGTCATGCCCTTTGCAGTCGAAAACTTAGACAAAAGTCTTAAAACATAAAGAAACTAGAAATGATAGAAATCGTTGTCCTCGACATATGAGGACATACCAAAATAGGTCTTGAGAGAACTCTAATCCCAAGCTTCATAAGAGAATACTATCACTTGCCGGAACCTACAATTTGTAGAAAATAGAAGAAATATGGATTAGCACACAAAAATGAACTAAGTAAGATGACCATGCAAAAACATGCTAAAAAGGACATTTTGTTGAAAGTCATACTTGTATGCCATTTTAGTAAAACTTCATGAGCATTACTACAATAGGCATAATATAAGTCACAACCAAAATACAAAGTCACATAACTCATATTTAGTCAAAACCACATATAACCCTTTAGTTTTACCTTTAGCTTCCACCTCAAGTAACCTTCATGCTACACCTTGTGCAATGTATGGGTAGTGTCCCAAACCACCACACATACCAAGGGAGCCACATTAAGATCACTAAAAGTGAACTCACCTTTCAACATACTTCACATCACAAGTAATCATGCTCAAATAGTACCAATATACAACACATAAGCACTTTCGTCAAGTAGCCATTTCACCATCCTTGGACCTCTATCTAAAGATACCCTAAGACACACCCAAGTAAGATATGAAGTGGCTGTCCATACAACCTCTTCATACACACCTAGGCATTCCTCAAGGCTACAATAAACAAGAACCTTTACATTTCAATACAATATGCCAAGTAACTCATTTCATCAATATAAGCCATTCATTCAACTATTTCATTTAAATAACAAGTTGACATTCTTTATTAGATTCATTTAGGACACTTTCATGCATTTAGAGGACTTTCATTCATTAGCCATTAAGGCTTAGAGAACTCACTACAGTACCTTCAAAGTCTACTCGTGCAATGTATAGGTAGCATCCCATACTACTACCTACATCTTGTAGTACCTATCAAGTAACTAGAGTGCACATCTCACTTGATGGAAATAGGTGTTTAACCGAATTAGATCATGATAGCTAAGTCATGGAATCCGGTGTCATATAACCCCACACCGAAGAAAGGTGTTCTACTTGCTAAGGGTAGAAATAGTACACATCCTATGTATGAACATAGTTTATGGCATATCCAAAGATGTTTATTGGACTCTTAGCCTAACATTGGGAAGAGCCACAATCTTAACCATATCCACTCGGTGCTTAGCCTTAGTTCCCATATAGTAGTTCATTTCGTTAACATTATTACACATGAGAGGGTTCCCTTTGGCCTACCGAGTCAAGGTAGATTATAAGGATAGCTCATTAAATCCCCATAGAAGGGTGCCTTAGACCTACAGATTCTTCATTAAATGGTGCCTTTAGCATACCGGTCCAAGGTTCATCATTTCACACATGAGAAGGGATACCACCATTAGGTCTACCGATTTCATGGTTTATCAATTAACATTCATGGAAGGGATACCAACATTAGGTCTACCGATCCTAAGTTACATTAATCACATCACATTCACTTACACAAGGAGAGTATGGCCTAGGCCTACCAACCAATGTGCATCATTACATTACATTACTAAGGAGAACCTTTCACAATAGATTAACCTCATACATTCATTCTTTCATTAGTGTAGAATTGAGCAATAGTCCTTCCAGTCAACACAATTACCCTTCATACATGATCCTATTGATTTCATGAAGATCACACACATATTTTCACATTTTGATCACACATGGATCCATCACATATGAGGTATAGGGAGATATACATCAATTGAATATCATAAAGTGCATGAAAGTAAACACCTTCACCATAAGTGGATCACATATCAATGTATCACAAATCTATATCAATAAAAATCCATTCCAACCCATAGATTCAATATACTACAAGAGATAAGACAATTGACATAATTCCATAACCAATTCATCATCAACATAAGTAATTCAACATGATTCCATTCGAAATTTACCTTTCCAAGCCATGATCCTCACATCACCAACCCATAACTAATTCACCACAATAATTCATAACAATTTACATGAATTCATCAATTAACTTCAAATAAACACATACTATTCATCATACTTCCATAATTAACCAATTTCCAATCAAATTCCATGACAAAGAGATATAGGGAGGACATGGGCTCTTGAAGGAATTCAATATAAAATCATCTTTAAATCCTTAATTAAACCATAATTCATCATTAGAATGACCTTGAAAACATTTTAACAATGAAGCCATGCTTAGATTTGAAAATAGGATTTTTGATCATTGAAAGGCTTTGAAATATCTTTGATTTGACTCCTTGAATGAAAGATTAATCAAGGATCAAGGATCACCATACCTTATACTTGAAGAATCCCTATAAATTGAAGAAGAAACACCTTGAAATTCCCAACCCTAGCTTGAAATTTACCTTGACCTTCAATGGAGTTCTAGAGAGAACTTTTTAGGGGAGAAGGGTTTTGATTTGGGGAAATATGAAGAATGAATTCTAAATTAGGATATTAATGTTTTAATACCCTTAAAATTCCTAAAAACACTTAGGCTAACTGTCCATGCAATTTAAAAGACTTGGGGTGAATTTACCAATTCACCCCTCACTTAGTCGAACCCACAAACCAGATTGCAGGTCCAATCCTCGAGTCACCATCCACGGACCGTGGATTGATTGACGGGATCGTACTGTCCCTTCGTGGTTTGGATCAGAGACCCTCATTTGGGGGTCTTGACCTACGGAGGCCATCCACGTACCGTGGATGGACCTATGAGGCTTGAACCCCATCCGTAGGTCACCCCTTTTGAGGCAACCTCATGGTTTTCCTTGGGATCTAGACTTAGGGTCCTCCTCATAGGGTGGTCCTTGGGGAGTTGTACCTTGACGTCTAACCCCTAAACACCTCTACCATGGCTCGGGACAACATAAAACACCATCAAAACTCAAGACGAACACAAATGAACAAACGTCCAGCTCTAGTTTCACTAGTTCATTTTTAGGGTCGCTACAATACCAGCCTGATATAAATCCTTACATGTAGAGGGCTGTTTGTAGGGTTACCATATGAGGATCCATATGCTCATTCGAGCAAGGTCAAGATTGTCTATATGAGTAATGTGGGATGGACATATTTAGACATGGATGCCATCAATTTAAGGGTGTTTCCACTATCATTGATAGGTGACGCTATTGTATGACTATCTTAGCTACCGTATAATTCAATCACCACGTGGGATGAGCTACACAAAATGTTCTTAGATAAATATTTCCCATTTTCAAAGAAGTTGAACCTCAAATATAAACTTAACATCTTTGTGGTATTACATGGAGAGTCACTTAGTAATTCTTGGGATAAATTTACAGGTTTCATGCCAAGTGTGCCCTACATTGATGATGAGTCACCAAAGGAGTACTTCTACAGAGTGTTGAATGACAATGGGAAAACAATGTTGATACTATTGCTAAAGGTTCTTATAGGGCTAATACATTTTATAATATTGCTGAGAAACTTGAAAAGATCTCCAAGAATAATAAGGCATGGAACACACGAACTTCGGCTATAATAAATATCACTTTTTCGATACAAGAAACACAAAATCAATCTCATGATGATATTCATGAGGAGATGGCAGTGTTGAGGACAGAGGTTGGCTTGGTATTGAAGCATGTGAGCGGAAGAACTGAGAAAGTGAATGCATTGAATTATAAGACTAGAGAACCACCGACTGATGAGTATATCTATGAGGAGGATGTGAATCTTGTGAATGATCAGACGGGGGGTTCTGCACAAACGTCCAAGAATCCAATTAGGATAATTGATGCCACGTTAAAGGAAATCAAGGTCGGAACTATGGTAACTATAATCGCGAAGGAAACTTCCTGATGGGAACTATAATCCTGACAACAACTTTAATATGAATGGGTATAACAACAAAAATGATAAGAGTGGCCTTTATTTTCTACTAGGGACCTGAGATGGAGGATTGATTTTGAATCGCATTAAGGATACGATGAACAAGATGGTGAAAAGATTTGACTCAACTTATTACTATGTGAAAGAGATGAATATTGATTTATTGGGTATCAGTCAAAAAGTTGAGTCACGGGTAGTATCGATTAGATACATTGAGTAGCAGTTGAGCCAGCTATCTTCAAGTCTAAATTTGCGCCAACAAGGAGCACTTCCAAGCAATACTATTCAAAACCTGAAGAATGACAAACATTGTATGGTAGTTACCACTAGGAGTGGAAAGAAGACTATTGACCTTCCTATGCTGACTGGAGTAGAAAATGCGACAGAGCAGGAAGAATAGAAGTGGAAGTAGTTGAAGAGCCTAAGGATCAGAATGAAAAAGAGTCTAAGGTTACGCAAGAGATCATCCTTATTCTGAGACCTGAACCTCCCTTCCCACAACGGTTGGTTAAGAAGATTGAAAAAGTAAAGTATCACAGGTTCATATCCATGTTAATTAAAGAAGTTATCGATAAATGTTCCTTTGATTGAAGCACTAGAATAAATGCCCAATTATGCTAAGTGCATGAAAGATCTTGTGAATAAAAAGAGGGCTGTTAGTTTCGAATGTGATGATAGGTTGCAACATTGTAGCGCCATTACTACTAGATCGGTAGTGCAAAAGAAGAAGGATCCCAAAGCTTTTACCATTTCATCTAGCATTGGTATGTTGCACTTTTCTAAGGCCATATGTGACTTACGTGCTAGCATAAATCTAATTTCGTTGTCAGGTATAATAAGTTGGGGTTAGGAGCCCCCAACCCGTCCGCAAGGCCACTACTTATGGATGATTGAACAACGAAGAAATTGATTAGGGTGCTATAAGATGTCCTTTTGCAAGTTGAGGTATGCATATTTCTAGTGAACTTTGTGATACTAGACTGTTAGGTTGATTTTGAAGTATCCATCATCTTAGGGAGACTATTCCTTGCTACTGGTGTGCTTTAGTTAACATAGAAAGAGGGTAGATGAAGTTCTAATTGAATAATAAAGAGGGGACCTTTAATATCTTCAAATCGATAAAGCTTCAAAGTGATCTTAAGTCAGTGTCCGCGGTGAACTATACTATTGAGGAGAAACAGAGGTGTCCATTGGGGAGAGATTGGGTGTTGAAGCGCTATTTGTTGTGATCATGAACTTTGATGGAGAGGGTATTGCTGAATATGATGAGTTAGTTGCTGCTATTTGATGGGGGTGAATTTCCCTCATTACCAACCAAAAGAGATGGATTTGGATTTGGATTTGAAGAATCGAGACACTCTGCTTGCAAAACCATCTATTGTTGAGCCTGCAAAATTTGAGCTAAAGGCTCTTCCAACTCATGTGTGTTATGTGTTCTTAGGCAAAAATAGTATTTTGCATGTCATTATTGCTGCTGATTTTAACAAAGGGCAAGTAGAGGCACTAATATCGGTATTAAAATGGGTCGAAAGGGTTATATCATGGACTATTTCTAACATTATTGGTATTCCACCATGTATACGTTCTAAAAAGATTCAACTTATGCCACATAGTAAACCAAGTATTGAGAACCAAAGGAGATTGAATCCTCCAACGCAAGAGGTTGTGAACAAATATATTATCAAGTTGTTAGATAGTAATTGGGTGTGTCAGGTTCAATGTTTGACAAAAAAGGAGGAATCATTGTCGTTCACAACGCGAAGAATGAACTTGTCCCAGTGAGGCCTGTCACTGGTTGGAGGGTTTGCATGGATTAATGCAAGATGAATGCATGCACTAAGAAAAATCATTTCCCAATGTTGTTCATGCACCAAATGTTAGAATGTCTTGCTGGAAATGGTTGGTACTATTTTCTAGATGGGTATTCGACTACAATAAGATCTACATAGCTCCGGCAAACCAAGAAAAGACTACTTTCACTTGTTCTTATGGGATGTTTGCTTTCAAGAGGATGACATTCGGGTTGTGTAATGATCCGATGACTTTTCAACATTCCATGATGTTCATATTTTATGATATGGTGAAATATACGATAGTGGTATTATTTATGGATGATTTTTGGTGGTTGGTGACTAGTTTTGTTATTGCTTCACACATTTGAGTGATTTTCTGAAAAGCTGTTAAGAATGTAATCTTATACTCAACTGGGAGAAGTGTCACTTCATGGCAAAATAGTGTATAGTTTTGGGCCACCAGATTTCAAAAAAGGGTATTAAGGTTTATAGTGACAAGGTCGAGGTGATTGAAAAGCTGCCACCACCCATCTCTGTGAAAGGTGTTAAAGGTTTCCTAGGGCACGCAGGATTTTATAGGAGGTTTATCAAAGATTTATCAAAAATTGCACACCCATTGTTAGGGATGGCAATGGGGCGGGGCAGATGCGGGGCGGGGTGGGTTTAAGGCGATGCGGGGTGGGGCAGGTTTAAGGTTGTGCAGGGCTGGTGGGATGCGGGGTGGGTTGAAGTGTGTTTTTTAAAATTAATGTAGGGCAGGGCGGGTTGCGGGTACATGTGATTTCATGTGGGTTCAAACTTAACTTTAACTTCTTACATGTTATAAGAGTGATAGAACATTATTTATTAAAATAATTTCTTTACGTAAACTGTTTTAAATGGCTAAGAAACTATAAAGAAGAAAAAATTATCTCACTACTTGAATTTAATATTTTGTTATTACATCAAATATAACCAATTCAAATCTACCAAAAAAATATTGCTGACATATCTAAAAGAGTTATAAAACATTGTAATGTTAAAATAATATTATAACATGTTAATTTTAGCGATTAACAGCTAACAAAATTTTAATTTCTTTGGTTGAAAACTTACTGAGCCTATTATTTGAAATACTTTTTACAAAATATGTGGGATGGGGCGGGATGGGGCGATTCACCAATACTTTTCTAGGCACGTAGAGTTTTACAGACTCCAATTTGAAGCTATCTTGTGTTGAACGGCGGAATTGATTTGGTGTGCCGACCTCTTTGGCGACTCGCCGATTGGATCTGTTGCTCGCCACCCAACACTTTTTCTAACACCTTCTCACATTTCAACTTGTACAAACAACACACTATTATTTTACCAATACGCAAATATAAAATATTAAGAGGTTTTGGGTTGCCTCCCAAATAGCGCCTTAGTTAATGTCACGGCACGACACAAGTCAACAACTATTCTTCATCCTCGGAGTCACACATGTTGTAGTTAGGCGAGTCCTCGACATATGGTGGGTAATGACTTGATATCAAATGGCCGATTTGAGCATCCTGCAGCTGAATAGTCATGGAGTGAAAGGTTGATACTTCATTTAGCATTTCGATGTTTTCCTTCATCTCATTCAACATATCCTCATGTGCCTCAATTTTTTTCTGAATGAGTGAGAGAGCTTCGTCACCTTGCACACCTCCTTGCTTCTTCCCATGACTATACTCTTGGAGGGAGAAGTGCTTTTATTTTCCCATGGCTTGTACTTCCAATTTCGTGATAGGATGGATAGAGCATCTTACTGGGAAACTAGTGCGTCCCACTCCTGCTTCTTTTCGGCTTCTTTGCTGGCTTCTACCATACCATCAAAGAGTTTTGCTACAACTTCATAGGGCTGGTATAGTATGCCTCCCTGGCAAAATTGATCGGCTACAATTCTATTCTCGGGTCCAAGGCCCCTATAGAAGCATTCCAGTAGTGCTTTGTCCGTCATCCCATGAGATGGGCATGATTGCAACACAACTTCAAACTTCAGCCACATTTGCTGAATTGTTTCATCCCCCACTTGTTTGAACATCAGGAGGTTGTCCCTCCGATTTAACAATTTCAAGAGGGGATGGTCTGTGTGGTATCCATAATGATCGTCCATTCTTATTTTCCCTGCTGTGATATTCAAACTAGCAAAACAAAACTACAATTTAGATTAGTAAAGCTAAAACTAAAAAGAACCAACAATTCTACTTAACTAAGAATTCCCAAACAACACCAATACACGGTAGCGGTGCCATTTTGATAATTATCTTGACCAATGACACTAACCTACGGTATGAGTGTCTACGATCGTCGATAGTATAGTAACCCAACTAAAGGTTGGGGTCGTTTCCTAAGGGAGTGGTTTTGAGAATTGATAGAAAAATAAAATTAAGCTCTAACTAGTCGTAGCTAAAGACATTAACGAATAAAAACAAGATAAATTAAAAGGGGGTGACACAAAAGTGTCAAATATCAAATGGGGGTTTTCTCACAGGTAGTAAAAAAAATAGCAAAAATTAACAAGAAAATCAAGTATGGGAAAGGTTCTTAGGGTGTGACCGCAATACAAGTTGAGATAAATCATTATGTACATGCTTTCAATAGGAAATGTGCAAGCTAACAATGACTAGGCTAAGCTTTAGATGGAAATAAGTTCCCTCTTGGGCAACTTACCCCGTTTCAAATGGGTTCCTCTCGGACACCCATTTGTCGCCTGAAGACCAACCTATGCCTTACCCCACTCACTCTCTCGAGCTGAGTGTTTGGATATGGGACTAGGGCTCACCCTCTCGGGCAAAACCTCATGTCAACCTACTTCTTAGGCCATCAGTCTAGTGGTCTTAGTTTCGTGACCTCCCTCTCGGGCTAGCCGAAAACCCATGGGTGGTTTTGTATTTGCAACTACAAACCCATTAAATTAAACCACAACCACTAGGTGAAATCACCATTAAAATACATATAACCTATCATCAAGCAAGACCCAACAACAATATCAATACATATTTGCTAAATCACATCGCAAGAATAGGGGTTTTTAGCCACACATCAAGAAATAACAAAATATACCTAAAATGATACTAAAATCAAATGGGTATAAGAAATTAAACCTTAATTTAAGCAAAGGAAGAAGAATGGAGAAGACCCACTTCCAACTTGGGGAAGATGAAATCATTCTCTCTTCAAGTCTCCCACGAAACCCTCTCCAAACTTGTGAGCAAAAATATTTAAAAACTACTATTCTATTGTGAAAATAATAATAATGGTTTGGAACTCCTAAAATTAATAACAAGTTTAGTATTTATAGCCATCAGAAATTAGTGCTGGCGGATAGCTCGGCGAAGTTAGTCTAGTTCGCCGAGTGACTCGGTGACTCGCCCATCATCTGTCTCATCGCCGTTTAGTGCTTGCCTTTAGTGTCTTCACGTTCTGGACCATTGGGCTGCATAGTACTGCATCACGGAACTATTCAGCGAAGCGCCGACTGTTTCTTTCATCGCCTTTTTTATCCTCTTCCTTCAGGGCTTTGCATACTGGAACAAGGGGCGGAGTCTATCCTTTCGGCGAATCGCGAAAGATGCTTGGCGATGCTCAAGCTTCAGCTTCTTCGTTCTTTCCAGCCTTTTTGTTCCTTTTTGCGCCTAAGTGTCCACGTTTCTCCTAAAACTTCAAATACCTGAAACTTAAGAGTTTTCATCAGATATTGCAAAAAAATAAGCATTTGAGGACACTATTTCTAACAAAATAAAGCCCTAAATGAGTCCAATTTGAGGACTCGTCACTTATGAAAATGTTTTCGATTGTATGGTCTTAAAGAAGTTTTAACTTTTCCATACTTTTCTATTACTTATATTATGATGCTAAGGGCTTGTATTAGACCCCTTCGAGGTCGAGTACGCCGTGTTACGTCTTGGGGGTACCCCTGGGACGTGACAAACTTGGTAACTCGGTATCAGAGCCTAAGGTTTAGAATGGTTCTAGGATTGTCTTAAACCACATCTAGTAGAGTCTTGTTCATATTTGTGAAGCGTGCCACTTTTATGATTAGGAAGCTATTGGATGCTTAGGAAACTTTACTTCTTCATTCTCCAAGTCGTGCCATAGATCTATAAGCTCTCTCTCTTATCCCTTATCCAATGGTCTTTAGGATGTGACTATTAGGAGGGTTTATGCTTCAAGAAGTGAGGGAGAAAAGGTTGGTTGTGATGCCAATTATGGCTATGTGACTTGATAGAGTTGAGATGATAGATTGTGATGTTGTCTTTAGTATGAAAGATGTTAGAAGATTTTGTGTAGGATTACTCCGAAGGAGGGGGGGAGGTAGTGTGCCTACCTAGCAAGGTTATTGTGTGGTTATGTTTAGTTGTTTGTAGAACCCGGCTTAGTCATAATTAGTTTTGAGGTATGTTAATAGAGTTAATGAAATGTGGTGTTTTAGAATCATCTTGTGTGATGAGGGTGGAGTTTTAGTGATGACTTGCTCCGACCTTAGAATTGAAAGAAGTGATGTTGTAAAGAGTTTGTATAAGCTTACTCCCAAGTGGGGGATAATGTGCTTAGATAATAAGGTATTTGAGTGTCCTTGATGTTCATGAGTTACGCTTGTTTGATGTTCTCAGCTTAAGAGGTGTAGTGAGTTTGAGGAGTTTAGACCTGGTGTGGTAGACTCATGTGAGATCTTGAGTGGTGTTAGTAAGGTATCTTGTGAGCTATAGTTGCTTAGTGAGAACCTCCTTAATTTAGAAGTACCGGTAGAGGTCTTAGACCGGCAAGTTAAGAAATAGAAGAACAAAGACTTTTTTCCACGAAGTAGCTTGGACAGTTCTTTAATAAGGAATTTGGTTAAGAGTGCTACTTGGGAGGCCAAGGGCCAATGAGATGTCCCAATGTCCTCATCTGTTCCTTCTACTCCTATTCAAGCTTGAGATGATAAGTTCCTCTTGGTATGCTCTTATCTGAAGTCATGTGTGAATAGTATGTTTCCATGATCTTCTTATGTGATGCATTTTCATGAAATGCTTAGGTATTGTTAGAAATGATTTAATAGCATTGTTTCTTCATGTTGTAATGTATTTGAGTAAGATTTGCATATAGACTTCATGATTTGATTATGAGCATGCCTTAGTGGTTGGAGTTGAAAGGTTCTACCTTGAAAATATGCTTTTATGAGAGGTTGCATTTTAGGCTCCGTGAGTGTGTGTTGAGTATGTTTTAGCTAGGAGATGTCATTTCCTCCTTGAAAATGAGTAGATATAGGATTTGATGCATTTTGGGTTGGTGGAAGTAGTTCCTATTCCCTTGTGTTGCATTGTATGTGTTTAGCTTGGAATTGAAGTTTCTTCATTGGTAGTCTGCATTAGATGTAGTACATGCATAATGGGCTGTTAGCTTATAGTTGGGACTTTATGATGTGTTTAAGTGTCATTCGAGGACGAATGTTCCCAAGTGGGGGATAATGTAACACCCAGTAAATTAGTGAGTTGAACTAGTGAGTTCTAGTGCATTCCGTAAGCATTTGGCAGTGTCGTATGAGGATTAAAATCAAAAGAAATGGTTACCATACTTAGAATAGGGGTTTTAGGGGTTAAAGTTCCATGTACGACTCCCCAAGGTCCACCCAAGAGGTCCTTGAGGGGGACCCCAAAAACAGTCCCCAAAACTGTCAAATTTGTGACCTATGGGTGGCCATCTACGGCCAGTAGATCAAACCACGCCCCGTAGGTCATGGGTGTAGGTCAAGTCCTGAGTTTCCTGCAACATTTAGAGCTGCAGCTTCCAACCACAAGACAAAACCACGGACAGTAGTCCTATCCATGGTCTGTGGATGACTGAGTGTGAGTAATGAGCAGTTTTCAGCTTTTAGTTTTAAGTTGGAGGTTTGGGAATTAAGTTAGTTATTAATTAGGGGATTAGGGAGGCAGTTAGTTAGTTAATTTACCTCCTATATAAGCTTAATAGGCCCCTAAACTAATTCATTAATTCATTCATCTTAGAACTCCCAAATCACTCTCCAAATATTCTCTCTCTAGAAGTGAAGAAGAAGAAGAAGAAGAGAAGAGAAGAGGGGCAGCACCTAGGTCGAGTTTTCTCCATGGATTCAAGCTTTATTTAGGGTTTTGATTGAAGGTATGTGAAGCTTAATCATCTATGGGTTCTTCCACCCATAAAGCCACCATAGTTTCCACACTTGTGAAATAAAAAACCCAATTCTAGCTAGGGTTGTGCTTGCATTGTGGGTAGGGTTAGGGTATGATTCCAATCTAGTGGATATCACCCAATTATGTTTGTTTTAGCTTTGTTGAGTGATATTATGATTAATTCATGTGATTTGTATGGTAAACCCTAATCTAAATTGATGAATGTGATAATTGTGGGTTTATGCCATTAGAGGCAAAGTTGAAGGTTCAAAAGTGATCCTCCTAAATCAATGTCTTGTATGCTAATTGATCATAGTTAGGATCATATAATGATGAATTGAACTAGACTTGATTGAATAGGAAGGATCTTGACTTGTAAAGTTAGAATTGAACCTTTATGAATCAATTATGACTAGAGTCACTTAGTAGTAAAGAATGTGATTGAATAGCTTGTAATTAGACATGAATTATGATAGAATGAAGTTAAGCTTGAAAGTAGGGCTTGTAGCCATCATTGTTAGGGCTTTGGGGGTAAATTCAATATGATGAAATCTTGTGTTGTATTCTCTTTCTCTTACACACTTAGGCATGAATTGCTAGGAGATCCAAGGGTTCTCTCACATAGAAGGATTCTAGGTTTTCTTAATAACCTAAAATGAATCAAAGCATATTAGAGTAGAATAGCTTGGAGTTGTGATGTATTATCCATTCATGTACAGCGTGGCTTAGTATGATAAGACCAAGTTTAATAGCTTGGGATGGATGATCCATACTCTCTTAAGGTATAGCTTGACTTAGCATTGTAGAATGCATGTCATGGTAGCATGAGTTAGGTGTAGTCATGGTAGCCTAGGATTGAGGATTTATACTCTCCTATGGGTAGCTTGAACTAGCATTGTTAGGATTCATTCATGGTAGCTTGACTTGGTTTGGCCAAGACCATTTCATGGTAGCTTTGGTGAAATGACGCAAAAAGTTCTTAAAAATGTGCTTCGGAAGTTACCGGAAACTTGTTTAGCTATATATAAAAAAAAAAAAAATCCGTTTCGTTTTTTGAAAATCCGACTTCATATTCTTGTTTAGGGGGTCAAATTGAGTGGGAAATGGGTCTAACCCAAATTTTAGAGCAACCGTATCAAAATCCGAAATTTCCAAGTGAAACCTTTTT
>JAJOOG010012167.1:0-16367 GCA_029582565.1 Solanum infundibuliforme | reverse complement strand
GTGTCTAGTTGTTCATTTGAGTTAATTATTTTTTGTACTATATGTGTTTGCATTTTTATTCCATTTTTATCTATCTGTATTCCTAGGAATTCTATTTGATTTTTCATTATGTCTACTTTCTTTTTACTTAGACTTATGCCTGAATATTCTACCTCTCCTATAGTGAAGGGATCAGGAAACCGTACTCCCTTCGTCTTAACTTATGTGACGCTTCTTGCTTCTCGAGATTAAAACTATGTTAACTTTGACCAACATATTTTAAACTGTTCTTTTTCATCACATTGACACAAGAAGAATTGCAACTTATAGTACTTTTCACCCTATTTCACATTTAAGAGTTCAAAATTTTCAGTTTTTTGTGAATGTGAAATATAAAATACCTTTTCAAGAACCGAAGCATGAGTTGAGACGGAAGAATTTGGAATATTGCTGAAGTTCTGCAAGTCAAAAAGAAGTTATGTAAACAACATGTACAAATACAAAAATTTACATATAGAAAAAGGTTTAAATGACAGCAATCTGGATATGAGGTGCACCCTCTAAATCACTCTTTTAAGAGAATTTGCATCCAAAATAACATTTTATTTTTGTTATGGAAAGTGAAAGTCGTTTCGTTTAGTACGAGATCGCTTCACACCTCGCGGCTTGCTGCTTTTGTTTTAAAAAGCCCCCGGCTTGGGATGATGTCATTGGTTCTTTTCTTCTCTTTCCCTCTCGGGAGCTTCTTTTCGGAGTCGACGTGCTTCCTTATTCGCGAGAATTTCCTCCCTCCGGTGCTGTCTCCTCACTAAGCACTCTTCTTGTCGTTTCAACCTTTCCTCATATCTAATTTGGCCTGAAGTCTTTCTTTAGCCTGATCAGATAATGGTGCTCTACTTTTGGACATAGGATTTGATATCACCCAATTCTTCGTTTACTAACGTAGAACTCATACTACGCCGGCTACCTTTTGAAATAAAATGGAAAATGTAAGTAAGTAGCATCTAGAATAGAATCCAGAGCAGCTTGCACTGCGCCTTCCCTCCCTGAGCCATTGCTTCCCCCCGTCAGTCACTCGTACAAGGGTAGGTCTCGAGCAGTAGTCGCTGACGAAGAAGAAGATAATGAAGCAAATTGGAATCCGCCCTCATCTGGAAAGAAGTAAGAAGCTGATTGTAATGTTGTAATGGCCAAAAGGTAAATTTCGATAAGAGCCAGTGCTTCCTCTCGAACAGAGCTCCTCGCAGAAATTCCAGATCATTGAAGAGGAATAAAAAATTCCTATCAAGTATGTCCCTCAAGAGAATAAAGAGAGAACCTTCCTCTACTGGAGAAAATGAAAAAGAGAATCTCATTTTTTGGTTGAAATAGCCACGACTTTGGTCGTAGTCAGTTTAACCCCATAAACCCAGTCCACTTGCAGCCATGTTGCTCCTTTCTTTATCCGATCCGGCCCGAAAGGGAAGAGATAAGAAAAGAAGGAATAGGTATAGCTCACATCTTAAGTATAGTTAGTTCATTGAATGACTTATTGAGAAGCTAGGGCCTACTTTCGTACCAAAGGGTTGAGACTTTCTTTCTGAGATAGATAGAATAGAATGGGCTCCTACTCTCTTTCAATCGCCGATGCTAAAAACAAAGACAGAAAAAGCACTTTCTATCCCACCGTGCTACAAAACAAACAAACTTATCTAAGCACTAAAAGCAAAGCAACAATAAGGAATGGAATGGGAGAAGCTATCCTCCACCTATTCTCGTGTGACGACATCTATGATTGTGAAATTAAGGAATGAACAGTTGCAACAATCTTTGTTCTGATGATGATAAACCATCATCAATTTGTATAGTATATATACCCCCAAGCCCTCTTTTTGTACCATTTTTTTCTTTCTAAAAGAGGGCCTGGAACTGGGCTCTCGGAGTTCGATGTCTAGGTTGAGGCTCACTCATTGAAGTGTGACCGTAGATCTGGTCTTTCCCAGGAAAGAAAGCAGCCAGGTCTTTTTTCGACCCTTAAGAGCAAGGTCCGTCAAAAGATGCTAAAATTGACTATCTCATGGAAGGGAGTGGGATGTGAGAGAAAGTCTTACGATCCAACTATCTCTTGTCCAATCTGTCTTTGAAAATCTATTTACTTTGCAAGTTCTCTTATTCGGATTAAATGCTTTAGATGAATAAAAAAGAAATTAGAAATCATAAATCAGATGAAAACAACCAATTATTTAGACATCGCAGTTCAACTAAACAGACATTCCCCTAAATTGGAAAACGATTTATTAAACCCCATCGATATTATTCCCAAAAAGACAATATGCCAACCCATTAGGCCATTACAAACCTCATACGAGTTGTTCCCTTTCCGTCTTCAGTTACTCCATTCCCATACACTTATTCGCTCCTCCCCAACCACTTGTAACTCACCTACTCTCTCTACCAGAGATAATATTTGAAACATATGTACTATCGCTGGCCAAAGCATGCAGAGTCCTGTAGTACTATGTCAAACAAACGATAATGGAAAAATAATAAATGAACAAATATAAAGTTGTTACTACATAATATTCTTAATCATATCCATAAAAAATAAATTCTAAAAAGACTAGCCTGAACTCTTTTTTTGACAAGTAATATAACCTGGTTTGCTCCTAGAAGAGTAGCTAACAATAGGCTTGCTGATTGAATTAGCTTTCCGTGAGAGTATCTCAACAAGTTCATACTGCCTTCTTGCCATATCCATCTCACCATTGGCCTTGAAATCCACATCAATGGAAAATTTTAGAGAAAAATCTTCAACATCTCTTAGTGATTCACTCATAGGTTCTTCAGGAGCTGGCTTCATGACCTCAAGTCAAAAGTTACACCTCTTTAGGCCACCCCTAAAAAAGTGTTGCCAAAAGTCAGAAAATGTTGTCTTTCATCAAAGGCCACACTTTACAAGGGTGGAAAAAAGCCTAAAATGTTGTAGTGGGGAGATTTACCTTTGAGACCATGTGAGCTATAACATGGAATATGGTGTCTGCTCTACATAGAAAAGGGGTTTCCTCACTTGCCAAGGTAAGAACCATGAACTTCTAGCTTACGTGGATCCACTAGCTAATGTCTATCAAATACAATATCCTATGGTGGCACATAAGTATGGGATAAGGAGATTGCTACTAGAAACCCGTCCTCTAACTAGGGAAGAGCTTTTATCTCAATATCCTCTTGGTGCTAAGCATAAATTCCACAGAATATTCATCAGTCTTCACTTGCCTTATCATCCATAGAAGGAACATCAAGTAGCCAATCCAAACAAGGTTTCATTAGAATAGCTCCTAAATCTTGATTCAATGTTTAGTTGAAAAAACTTTTTAACTCTAAGAATCCTTATGTGATAAAACCCTTACACATTCATGTATTGAGTAGTATGTGATGAATTCTTTCACAAAAAGAACAACAACATTTATGCGTTACTCTCAAAGCAACTTAAATAATTTTTCATCAATTTCATAAAGAACATGCATATCTTCATAAATTTATCTTTCATAGTTCAAAAGCTTCTTCATATGATCATAGTCAATAAATCATGCATTACACATTGGTTCATGAGAATTCAACTTAGAGACATGCAATTACTTCAAATTATGCATAAAAAAACATAAAATAATCAATTAGATCATAATTGATAACAACCTGTGAGATTGAGTAAAACCCTAACTTCCATTGGAGATTCTACATTGTAAAAATTGAGGGATTTAGTAACCCTGTGGAGGAAAGGACTCCATAGGTGAATACTATCTTACCTTGGAGTTCAAAGCCCTCAATAAAATGGTGAATTTTGAAACCCCAGACTTCTTCTTCTTTCTTAAAGAGAGAAATAATTGAGAAGATGAACTTGTTCAAATTTTAGAAATTTAAGAGAGTAAATTGAATTGGGTGATTTGGGGGTTTAAAAGCATTATATATGGCCTACGGTAGAGGATAAAATGAATAGTATTGAGTTTAAACAATTGGGAGAGGACCAAAATGACCCTGACTTAAAACATCCGAAGTGCTTCTCACGAGGGGCTTCATGGGCTGTCTAGATCATCATGGCCCCTCTAGTTGCTCGTGAAGATGCCCTGCCCGACAGGGTTTCACTAACACGGACATAACTTTTTACTCCGGGCAACAAATTAGGCAAACTTGATGGCATTGGAAAGAGCACTCAAAGATCTTTAATTTGATATGTCATAGACCACCTAATTCATTTGTGCTGAAAGATATGATTGTTTGAAATAGTTTGATAAGTCTCCGTCATAGAGGACTTAACAATCCGTGTGAAGTTTCACGGACCATTTAGGCATCCGTGGTCCTGAACTGTAACACCGCAGAAATTTTTTGAGCTAAGACTTAAACCGTTCTTTGTTGGGAGTAAGATTTTACCGGGGAATTTAAATTATCTTAAAGGTTAAGGTCACTAGAAGAAGCACTTTGAGTTCCAAAAATAACTAAAGAGAATTTATCAAGTCATTCATAAGTTCTTTTAAGTTTTGTGTCAACTTAAAACGACCATAAATTTGAGCCAGGATGAGTTATGTAGCACCCCGACTTTCAAAACGTCTAAATTAACTCGTATCTTCGTGGAAAAACAAGGAGGGTGGGTAATAAATTAAGAATGATGTGGTATGTCATATTTTAAGTGTTCAAGGGTTGTATCTCAAGTTTTGAAGTTAGATAACTGGCAAATTAAAAGTTGGCGAAAGTTATCGTAAATTCCTTTTTAAAGATTTCTCTGAAATTTGGGTCAAATGTCTTGGATGTTTTCTCCCAATGTATAAAGAGTTAGAAGGCCTATTACCCATTAAATCGAAGGCCTACGAGTCTAGTTTGCAACGCACAAAACCCCGTATCAAACTGACATCAGATTAAAAAGGTATGAGAGTTTTACTATGGACTGTCGGGGCAGAATCTGGGTAGGATCTAGATCGGGTAAAAAATGTGGTATGTCGGCTTACTCAACGTTTTAAGCCATGAAAATATTTCTTTTCACTTCCAAACTAGAGAGAAATCTTAAGAGAGGGTTCCTATGGAGTTCTTGAATGATGAAGGTTAGGTTTTGATGATTTCTACCATTAAACGTTGCCCGCGTGCCTAGAAACGTGATCTCTACACGTGACAATCGTTTTTCCCTTCTATTAGCTGCGTTTGGAGCTGGTTTTTGAAGATATAAATTTGTAGTTATTGGTGTTTCTTCAAGGTTTAAACTTGGTTAACTAAGGTAATCATATCAGGACTCTTTTATGATTGTTTTTATGAATTTCTACAGACGTTTCGACAAGTTGGGCCAATATGGCAAGTCAGCCGATTTAAGATTAATTATGAACTGTTTATAGGTGTGTATCATCTGTGTATATATAGTGTTTGTGAAGGTTAGGACATAAGGAACAACTTTCGTGAAGGAACTACAGTCTTTCGAGTGTTCATTGGAAAGGTATGTTAAGGCTATTCCCTTCGTTCGACATGTTTCCTTAGAGGTAGTTAATGTTGGTGATCTTGTAGATGTAATTGTGAGTGGTTGGATGATTGAGTGGTTATAAACCCTCATGTTAGGGACTCATAATCTATTAAGAACAACCCTAAGTTAGGAACGACTTGGAGATTATTCAAATATATTGTTTATAGCTAAATTGTTCGCCTTTAGCCTATTCAATTGTTTGTTGTCGCCCTTGGGGCTATTGTGGTTAGTTGTTGAGCTATGAACTGCGTATGGGGGCTATGATGTTGTCTAATAGGACTATGTTATTTCCAAAGAGGGCTATGTGTTGCCCATGGGGCTATATTGATGCCAAAGAGTGTTATGTGTTGCCTACGGGGCCATTTTGACACAAAAGAGGGCTATGTGTTGCCTACAAGGCTATGTTGATGCAAACGAAGGCTATGTGCAGCCTAAGAGCTATGATGTTGCCTAAGAGGCTTGTAGACTAGTGTGTGGGGTGTATAGCTATGTTATGGCCATACTGGCCTAGTTTGTTGGTTTGCTGAAGCTTGTGAGCTGTTTGATGTATTCTCTTGATATATACTTGCTTTTAGTTTTGGTTTATATATCATGGTGGCCTCGACGGCCCAATCAGGACTTCTGTGCTAGTTGGCTATTTATTTATATGATATCCTGGGAGTAGCTATTTCTTTTATAGATCAGTTGACAGGGGCCTTGCCTGTCGAGGGCTTAGTTTTAAGCTGAGATATACTTGTTTGTTTTCTTGATTGCGTGTGGCTGCCATGCGCTAGTAGCAAATGGTTCAGCAGGGTCGGCTTGGGTTTGGGTTTTGGCATTCGGAACCAGTTGCACCCCTCGAGTTTGGGGCGTGACAAACTTGGTTTCAGAGCAACGTCGTATCCTAGGGAGTTTGCAAGCCGTTTCTAGTCGAGTCTTGTTTATAAATGTGTTGTGCAGCACATTGGATAAGCAAGAAGCTACCGGGTCTGTTAAAATGACTATCCTTCTTTTGCTCACCTTGTGCTATAGAGCAGTGTTTTAAGGGTTGAGGTTTCGGGCTTATAATTGATACTTGTATGCAGATAGAGATGGCTGACACCAGACAGACCACAACTAGCCAGGGGCTAGATACAGGTGTTAGCGACGGTACCGACAAGGTACCACAGGTGGAGGTAGCCTATTGTGAGACCCAGGGAGAGACATTTTCTCAAGCCCCTGTAGCTTCTCCACCGCTTCAGGAGCCTTTAAGGGCTACAAGACTTCCGGCTCCACTAGCAGTACCACCTCTAGTTCCTCCTATTCCATCTGATGAGGATTTCAAGAGTGCAGTATGTATGTTATCACAGTAAGTAGCTGCACAACGCCAACCAGTTGCGCCAGATGTTGCCTGCCCTTCTGAAGGGCCCGGAAGTTCGAGAGTTCATGAATTTCTTGCCTTGAATCCTCCACAGTTTATAGGGACAAATCGCAGAGAGGACCCTTAACACTTTGTTGATCAGCTTCATAGGATATTTAGAGTCATGCATGCCTCAGTGACTGAGTCAGTTGAGTTAGCAGCATTTTGATTGCACGGTGTTACAGTATTGTGGTACGAGAGTTGGGAGAGATCTAGGGTAAAAAATGTATCTCTACGCACTTGGGATAGCTTTACAGAAGCTTCCATAGATCATTATTTGCCTCGAGAGATTAAGGATGGCCAGGTGGACCAGTTTCTGAACCTCCGACAGGGCAGCATGAGTGTTCGAGAGTACGGGCTAAGATTTGATTCATTGGCTAGATATGCATCAGCATTTGTTGATACGATGCATGATAGGGTGCGTAGATTTGTGGGAGGGCTCGACTCAGACTATATCAACGCTTGTTGTACCGATGCACTAAATGATAATATGGATATCTCACCAATTCAGGATTTTGTACAAGGCATAGAGGATCACCGACATTTACAGTATATGAGTGAGAGGGTTGAGATAGAGAGTCAGAAGAAGGCTAGGCCCAGTGGTTCACAGAGAGATTTTTAGGGTGGTCCTAGACCCCGATATTCTATTAGGCCACCTAGACCTCCACCACAGCAGTTCCAGGGTATTAGATTTGATCCTCAGGGACAGTCAGGCCCTGGTGAGGGTTCACGAGCATCAGGCTCTCAGCAACAGAGGGGTTCAGGCCAGGCTAGGAAAACCCCGCCGCATTGTGCTACTTGCGGTATGATGCATTTAGGGAGGTGGAGACATGGTTCTACATGTTGTTATTCTTGTGGACAAGAGGGGCATGGGTGGAGAAACTGCCTGACCATAGGTCAGGGTAGTATAGGTCAGTCGATCAGGTCAGTAGTAGGTTCCTCCTTATCAGCACAGTCTACAGGGCGTGGACCCCAAACTTCAGCAGGTAGAGGTAGAGGCGGAGGCAGAGAGTGAGCATCTAGTTCTGGTAGTGGACAAAACCGTACATATTCACTAGCCGGCCGAGAGGACTCAGAGTCATCACCAGATGTTGTGACATGTACAATGATTGTTTGCTCCCATTGTGTTTATGCTTTGATAGATCCTGGATGTACTCTGTCTTATGTTACACCATTTATTGCGAGGAAGTTATGTATAGTAGCAGAGTTATTAGATCGACCCTTTATTGTATCTACACCACTTGGTGGGTCTATTGTTGCCAGGAGAGTCTATCAAGGTTGCATGGTAGATATTATTGACCATCAGACCTCTGTCGATCTCGTAGAGTTAGAGATGGTCGACTTCGACGTCATCATGGGTATGGACTGGTTAGCGTCTTCTTATGCTAATGTTGAGTGCCAGACAAAGATTGTTAGATTCCACTTTCCAGGAGAGGCAGTTTGGGAATGGAAAGGCGATACAACAACGCCGAAAGGTAGGTTTATTTCCTATATTAAGGCGAGGAGGATGATTACTAGGGGTTGTATTTATCATCTTGTTCACGTTCATGATATTGATGCAGAACCACCGACTCTTCAATCTATTCCGGTAGTTAATGAGTTTCAATATGTATTTCCATACGATCTCCCTCGTATCCCTCCAGAATGGGAAATTGATTTTTCTATCGATATGCTACCAGGTACACAACCCATATCTATCCCTCCTTATAGAATGGCTCCTGCTGAGCTAAATGAGTTGAAGGATCAGCTGAAAGACTTGTTGGATAAAGGCTTTATTAGGCCTAGTGCTTCACCATGGGGTGCACCAGTGTTATTTGTAAGGAAGAAAGATGGCTCACTAAGAATATGTATCGATTACCGACAGCTGAATAAGGCGACTATAACGAATAAGTATCCCCTTTCGAGGATTGATGACTTGTTTGATCAGTTACAAGGTGCTAAGTTCTTCTCAAAGATTGATTTAAGATCAGGGTACCATCAGATACGAGTTCGGGAGAAAGACGTTCCAAAGACAGCTTTTAGAACCAGATATGGACACTTTAAGTTCTTGGTAATGTCTTTTGGATTAACTAATGCCCCAGCAGCGTTTATGGACTTGATGAATAGTATATTCAGGCCGTATCTAGACTTGTTTGTGATTGTATTTATTGATGATATTTTGGTGTATTCACGTTCAAAAGTTGAGCATGCAAATCATCTGTGAGCAGTCCTTCAGGTTCTTCGAGACCGAGAACTTTATGCAGAGTTTTCAAAGTGTGAGTTCTGGTTGGACTCTGTAGCTTTCTTAGGCCATATTGTATCAGATGCAACCACTGCAGTTGATACACAAAAGATTGAGGCCGTAAAGACTTGGCCCAGACCCATGACTTCGACTGAGGTTTATAGTTTCTTAGGGTTAGCTGGGTACTACATAAGGTTTGTAGAGAGGTTTTCTTCACTTTCAGCCCCATTAACGAAGCTGACTCAAAAAGTAGCTAAGTTCCAGTAGACTGGGGCTTGCGAGCATAGTTTCCAGGAGTGAAGGATAGGTTGACATCAGCACCAGTTCTAGCATTGCCATATGGTTCAGAAATCTATGCGGTGTATTGTGATGCTTCTGGTGTTGGTTTGGGATGTGTTCTAATGCAACATGGTAAGGTTATCGTATATGCTTCAAGGCAGTTGAGAAAGCATGAGAAGAACTATCCGACCCACAATTTAGAGTTGGCTGCAGTTATGCATGCATTAAAGATCTGGAGACATTATTTGTATGGCGTTCATGTTGACATCTTCACAGATCATAAAAGCCTTCAATATATCTTCAGACAGAAGGAGTTAAATCTGCGATAATGTCGATGGCTTGAGTTACTGAAAGACTATGACGTGGATATTTTATATCATCCAGGAAAGGTGAATGTGGTAGCCAATGCCCTCAGTCGAAGATTTATGGGTAGTTTATCCTATTTAGGTGTTGCGAAGCGTGAGCTAGCGTGAGAGCTTCATCAGTTAGCTAGATTAGGAGTCAAATTGTTAGAGGTAGAAGATAGTGGGGTAACAATTCAGGACACAACCGTATCATCTCTAGTTGTAGAAGGTAAATCATGGCAACAAGAGGATCCTAGCTTAGAGTAACTCAGAGCCAATACTCAGGATCAATAGTCTTTAGTATTTGATATAGCAGGAGATGGAGTCCTTAGATATAGCGGTCGATTGTGTGTTCCAAATGTTGCAGGGCTTCAATATCGGATTATGAAAGAGGCACATCATTCCCGTTATTTTATTCACCCTGGTTCGATGAAGATGTACCATGGTATTACAGGGATCTATTGGTGGCACGTGATGAAGAAGGACATTGCTGAGTTTGTGGCACAATGTCCTAACTACCAATAGGTGAAGGTTGAGCACCAAAAGCCCGTTGCGCTAGTTTAGGAGATAGCCATTCCTTTGTGGAAGTGGGAAGCAACTAATACAAATTTTATTACGGGGTTACCTTGATCGCGTCGCAAGTTAGACTCTATTTTGGTAATTGTTGATAGAGTAACAAAATCAGCCCACTTCTTACCAGTCAGGGCTACTTTTACGGCTGAAGACTATGCATGGCTCTATATTAGAGAGATTGTTAGGCTACACAATGTCCCAGTATCTATTATCTCTGATAGAGGAGCATAATTTACCGCCAACTTCTGGAAGTCCTTCCAAAAAGGACTGGGGACATAGGTTAATCTTAGTACAACCTTTCACCCTCAGAAAGATGGCCAGGCTGAGCGCACAATTTTGACACTTGAGGATATGCTACGGGCGTGCGTGCTAGACTTCATGGGAAGTTGGGATGACCACTTACCTCTTATTGAGTTCGCATACAATAATAGTTATCATTCTAGCATCGGGATGGCACCTTATAAGGCTTTGTATTGGTGAAAATGTAGGTCCCCCATCGGATGGTTTGAGGTAGGTGAGTCAGGGTTAATTGGACCCGACTTAGTACAACAGATAGTAGAGCAGGTTAAGCTCATTCGGGAGAGGTTGCTAATAGCTCAAAGCTGACATAAGTCATACTCAGCGGTGTGGCGAAGGGACTTAGAGTTTTGTGTCGATGACTAGGTATTCTTAAAAGTCTCGCCTATGAAGGGTGTTATGAGATTTGGCAAAAAAGGCAAGCTTAGTCCAAGATTCATTAGGCCATACCGGATCCTTCGGAGGGTAGGATGGGTGGCTTATGGTTTAGAATTGTCTTCGGGGCTAGAATCTATTCATCCAGTTTTCCATGTATCGATGCTACGAAAGTGGGTAGGAGACCCTTCTCGGGTTGTCCTAGTTGAGCATGTGCATATCACAGAGGAGTTGTCCTATGAGGAAACTCCAATTGCCATAGTAGATCGACAGATCCGTAAATTGAGGACCAAAGAGGTGGCTTCAATTAAAGTATTTGGAGAAACAAGAATAGAGAAGAGTTGACCTGGGAAGCTGAGGATGGCATGAGGTCCAAATATCCTTACCTGTTTCATACCCTAGGGTGATGGCATATTAGTTTATATTAGTATATTGAGGTTAGATACCAATCTGATTTTTTTAAATATTGTTGCTTATTATTATTGTTGTTGTTGTATATTTGCTTGCACTGTTATTGCGGAGCTATAATGCTTAGCTATTTATGTCATCCTGTGAGACGCCTAGGTTAGAATTTCTGCTTTTCATGTTCCTGGATAGTCGCAGTTACAAAGGATATTCTGCCTAAAATTTTGAAACTCCTAAGGACTTAACCGCGTGACACAGATTTTTTCATTCGAGGACGAATGTTTCTAAGGGGGGGAGGATGTAACACCCTGATTTTTCAAAACGTCTAAATTAACTCGTATCTTTGTGGAAAGACAATGAGGGTGGGTAATAAATTAAGAATGATGTGGTATGTCATATTTTAAGTGTTCAAGGGTTGTATCTCAAGTTTTAAAGTTAGGTAAGTGGCAAAATAAAAGTTGGCAAAGTTATCGTCAGTTCCTTTTTAAAGATTTCTCTAAAATTTGGGTCAAATGTCTTGGATGTTTTATCCCAATATATAAAGAGTTATAAGACCTATCACCCATTAAATCGAAGGCCTACGAGTCTAGTTTGCAACGCACAAAACCCCATATCCAACCGACATCGGATTAAAAAGGTATGAGGGTTTTACTACGGACTGCCGGGGGGGGGGAATCCGGGTCGGGTAAAAAATGTGGTATGTCGGCTTACTCAACGTTTTAAGCCATGAAAACATTTCTTTTCACTTTCAAACTAGAGAGAAAGCTTAAGAGAGGGTTCCGATGGAGTTCTTGCATGATGAAGGTTAGTTTTTGACAATTCTACCATTAACCATTATCCCTGTACCTAGAAACGTGATCGCTACACGTGACAATCATTTTCCCCTTCTATTAGCTGCATTTGGCGCTGGTTTTTGAAGATATAAATTTGTAGTTATTGGTGTTTCTTCAAGGTTTAAACTTGGTTAACTAAGGTAATCATCTCGTGACTCTTTTATGATTGTTTTTATGAATTTCTACGGACGTTTCGACAAGTTGGGGCAATATGGCAAGTGTGCCGATTTAAGATTAATTATGAACTGTTTATAGGTGCGTACTAGCTGTGTATACATAGTGTTTGTGAAGCTTTGGACATAAGGAACAACTTTTGTGAAGGAACTACGGTCTTTCGAGCGTTCATTGGAAAGGTATGTTAAGGCTATTCCCTTCGTTCGACATGTTTCCTTAGAGGTAGTTAATGTTGGTGATCTTGTAGATGTAATTGTGAGTGGTTGGATGATTGAGTGGTTATAAACCCTCATTTTAGGGACTCATAATCTATTAAGAACGACCCTAAGTTAGGAAGGACTTGGAAATTATTCATATATATTGTATAAAGCTAAATTGCTTGCCTTTAGCCTATTCAATTGTTTGTCGCCGGCCTTGGGGCTATTGTGGTTAGTTGTTGAGCTATGAACTGCCTATGGTGGCTATGATGTTGTCTAATAAGACTATGTTATTTCCAAAGAGGATTATGTGTTGCCCACGGGGCTATATTTATCGCAAAAAGTGTTATGTGTTGCCTACGGGGCCATTTTGACACCAAAGAGGGCTATGTGTTGCCGACAAGGCTATGTTGATGCAAAAGAACGCAATGTGTTGCCCACAGAGTTATGGTGTTGCCTAAGAGGGCTATGTGCTGTCTACAGGGCTATATCGTTGCCAAAAAGGGCTATGTGACTTCTTACAAAGACAAGGGGCTACCGATAGGGGTATGAAGATTGATTTGGCACCTTCTGGGCTTATGGAGCCCTAGGTAGGTGGTATGTTATCTCTACCTACCTAGCTTATGGGGGCTTGGTTAGGTTGATGTTTGATCATTTTTGTAATTTTTTTATTCAATTGCGGGTTAGCATGCTTATCTAAAATTTTGATTTCCTTACGTGATTTCTTTTGGTATTTTATGATACTTGCTCACTTAGTCTATAGCCTTTCATTCTCTGTACATTATTTTGTACTGACGCCCCATTGCCTTGGGGGCGTTGCATTCATGTATGCAGGTCCCGATAGATGACCCAGTAGACCTTCTCAGCAGCAGGATTGACTTCTATCCGATTTGCTATCCCCTTTCCTCCAGAGCTGCCAGAGTTGGGAGGTTTGTTACCTTTTGTTGTATATATCTTTATGGTTAGGTTGGGGGCCCTGTCCCACCAATATTTACTACTCTTAGAGGCTTGTAGATTAGTGTGTGGGGTGTATAGCTACGTTATGGCTATACTGGTCTAGTTTTTTGGTTTACTGAAGCTTGTGAGCTGTTTGATGTATTGTCTTGATATATACCTGCTTTTAGTTTCGGTATAAATATCATGGTGGCCTCGACTGGCCAATCAAGACTTCTGTGCTAGTTGGCTATTTATTTATATGATCTCCTGGGAGTAGTTGTTTCTTTTATAGATTAGTTGATAGGGGCCTTGCCGGCTGAGGGCCTAGTTTTAAACCTAGATATACTTGTTTGTTTTCTTGATTGCGTGTGGCTGCCATGCGCTAGTAGCAAATGGTTCAGCAGGGTCGGCTCGGACCTGAGTTTTGGCATTAGGAGCCAGTTGCTCCCCTCGAGTTTGGGGCGTGACAAGTTAGGAGACCCATAAGTAATCAAATGAAATATCTCTGAGTCCTCTTTCCAACGCCACTGAGTTTGCTAAAATCCGAGTTCGGATGAAGGAGATATGACCGTTTGAGTGAAACCACTCTGGATAGGGCCTTTCCATCCAAACTAAGGAGTATTTTAGTCTTTTCCTTACCCCCACTTATCCTAAACTTGAATCACACCCAGTTAAGGGTCTAAATTGATTAGAATCAGTGTCATTTATCTCCAAAATGTTTAGGGTTTTAGATAGAAGATTCAAGAGGAGAAAAAGTCCAAGGTTTCAAGTGTTCATCCAAGATTTGAGGTATGTAAGTTCTCATATTGTTGTGTTCGTTCACCCACACGCCAATCATATGATTTTTATTCGTAATATCATTCTTGAGGTTGAATGATTTGAGTTCTTGAGGAGTTTCTTGAGGTTTTGTTCTTCATTCCTTGTTAATGGAGTTTGTTGAGTTCTTGGGGCGAGGATCTTGCGAGTGAGTGTAATTCATGAGTAAACTCGAGTTGATTTTCATATACTTTAGTTAGGTTGACAAATCTAAGAAAGTTGGGACGAATCCAATCAATTTTAGGTGAATTAGGACCCAAAAGTGAAGAAGAAAAATTCAAAAGTTTCTAGGTTGGGGCTGGGGCGGCGTGCCACCAGTAAATTGGGGCTAGGGTGGTTGGGGAGCGTGCCAACAGTGTGCTTAATCAGACCCCATTAAATAGAGGCCTAGTGCGGCGCGACAACAATTCACCCAATCAAACCTCAGTAAATGGGTCATTTTTCTTTTCCGTTCTTATTCCGTATTTGTTTATTTTAGTCGAGCTTTAATTCTCTTCTTTATCCCTACTAATTAAACATTGATTAATCGTCAAGAGATCCTATATATCATGAATCATAACTCTTGAATTCATAATTCAAATTCAAGAAAGAGTTAAGAGTAGAGTTCAAGAAAGTCTTTGAGTTAAATTGTGAATCCCTTGAGATCAACTATTGATTTGGGCTATGTTCTGAGGAAGTAAGCCTGATAATGAAAAGAATTGAACCCATGAGTTTTATATTTTCATTGAGAGACTTGATCTTGATCGTTCTTGAACATGAACGTTATCTTGATCTTGCTTCTAGTTGAATCCAAGGGCTTCGATCTTGATCTTGAATCCGACGTTCTTGATCTTGATCGGTCTTGAACTTAAACTTTATCTTGATCTTGACTTCTAGTAGAATCCAAGGGTTTCAAGCTTGATCTTGAATACGGTGGTCTTGATCTTGATCGTTCTTTAACTTGAACTTTATCTTGATCTTGAATACGGTGGTCTTGATCTTGATCGTTCTTTAACTTGAACTTTATCTTGATCTTGACTTCTAATTGAATCCAAGGGCTTTGAGTTTGATCTTGAATTCGGCGTTCTTGATCTTGATCATTATTGAACTTGAACTTTATCTTGATCTTGACTTCTAGTAGAATTCAAGGGCTTCGAGCTTGATCTTGAATCCAACGGTCTTGACCTTGATCATTCTTGAACTTGAACGCTTGAAATCTTGAACTTTTGAACTTGTACAGAAATCTATGGCTTTTGATCAACGAGCTTTCTCTAGCTTCTTGTTAGAATTCTTGAACTTGTAGAGAATTTGTGGCTTTTAGTACACGAGCTTTCTCTAACTTCTTGTTAGAATTCTTGGTTCTCTAGAAAACTATGAGACCCGTATTTATAGTTTTAAAATAGAGGAGTTGTGATTTGAACATGATTCCCTTCGGCCAATCAAATTTAAGTGACATGGCATATTGGGTCTATGGAGCGGGCTTTAATTAAATCTATATTTGTTGGATTTAAATAATTAAATCAATTACATTAATCTATAATATTTATTTGGACTAATATATTCATAAATTTTATATAATTTAAATCATTTTATAAATAAATTTAATAAATTTTAAATTATTACAAATGCCGCCTTCTTCAAGTTTTGTCGAAATTTGTTTTCTTTCAAAGACTAGGCTTGAAGAATTTGAAGACTTCAACTTGCAGACTCTTCAACTTATAGACTTGAAGAATTTGAAGACTTCAAGTTACATACTTGGAGATTTTGAAGACTTCATCTTGAAACAACTTTTATTCATAGGGGTTTGTCCCCATCGAGTCACCACCATTTGGTGCAAGTGTGAAGTTTTATGAAAGATAACTCATAGCTTTAACTTTCATGTTACATATCAAGTGGGAACATTTGATTTCTTGACACTCATGCAACTGACCTTAGAAGATGGTTCTAAGTGCCTATGTGCCTCAATGAAGAGGATCAGTTCACAACATAGTTTGAGGATAGTGAGTGATTTTTTTTTGTTTTTTTGTTGTTGTGTCGTACACAAAATATACACTTGCGGTCCAGGAGTGATATTAAGTTTAGACTTGTACCTTAAGGAGCATTTT
>JAJOOG010012166.1:0-23498 GCA_029582565.1 Solanum infundibuliforme | reverse complement strand
GGGCCACCCAATTATTTGTGTGCTAGGAGATATGACCCTCCAAAGTAGACCCTCGAAAAAGGCTTCACTTGGAAATTTCGGATTTTGATACGGTTGCTCTAAAATTTGGGTTAGACCCATTTCCCACTCAATTTGACCCTCTAGACAAGAATATGAAGTCGTATGTTCAAAAAATGAAACGGATTTTTTTTTTATAGCTAAACAAGTTTCCGGTAACTTCCGAAGCACATTTTTAAGAACTTTTTGGGTCATTTCAGTTTTGGCTGTGCGGGCCAATTGGCTCAATAGCTAAGGTCTTAACGGACGTCCATGAAATTTTTGGTAAGTATGAGCTCAGAATTCCAGATCATCAAAAAGTCCTTAGACTATATTACACGAAAACCGACAAAATTAGGGGTTTTACCTGCTACGAGGATCTCTTGACCTTGAAAATTGGACGTTTTGGCAGTGAGGGCTAACTGGCACTTGAGCTAATGCTTTAACGGATGTCCACGAAATATTATGGCAAAAATGAGCTCGGAATTCCAAATCACCAAAAAGTCCATGGACTATGCACACGAAAATCGGCAAAATGAAGGGTTTACCTGATCTGGGGCCCGTTTGACCTTGAAAATGGGACGTTTGAGGGCCAACTGGCAGCATAGCTAAGGTCTTAATGGACTTCTACAAAAAAAATTTAGAAAAAATGAGTTCGGAATCCAGATCACCAAAAAGTCCATGATTATAGTACATGAAAATCGGCAAAATAGGGAATTTACCTGCTATGGTGCTCGTTTAACCTTCAAAATGGAACGGTTTTGCCGTGAGGGCCAACTGGCTCCATAGCTAAGGTCTTAACGGACAACGACAAAAATTGTTGGCAAAAATGAGGTCGGAAATCCAGATCACAAAAAGTCTATGGACTATAGCACACGAAAATCAGCAAGATGTGGGGTTTACCAGCTCTGAATATCGTTTGACCTTCAAAATGGGACGTTTTGGCTAGGAGGGCCAACTATTTCCACAGCTAAGTCTTAACGGACGTCCACAATAAATTTTTGCAAAAATGAGATTGGATTTCCAGGTCACCAAAAAGTCCATGGACTATAGCAAACGAAAATTGGGAAAATTGGAGGCTTACCTGATCCGGTGAACATTTGACCTTGAAAATGGTACGTTTTGGCCGTGAGGGGCAACTGGCTGCATAGCTAACATCTTAATAGACGTTCATAAAAAATTTCGGCAAAAATGATCTCGGAATTCCAGATCACCAAAAAGTCCATGGATTATAGCTCACGAAAATCAACAAAATGGGGGTTTTACCAACTCTGGTTCCCGTTTGACCTTCAAAATGTGACGTTTTGGGAAAGAGTGGAAACTGGCTCCATAGCTAATGTCTTAACGGACGTCCACGAAAAATTTTGGCAAAAATGAGGTCGGAATTCCAAATAACCAAAAAGTTCATGGACTATAACATACGAAAATCGGCATAATGGGGTGTTTACCGGCTTCAGGGCTCATTTGACCTTGAAAATGGGATGTTTTGGCCGTGAGGGTTAACTGAATCCACAGCTAAGGTTTTAATGGTCGTCCACAAAATTTTTTTGCAAAAATGAGGTCGGAATCCAGATGACCAAAAAGTCCATGGACTATAGCACACGAAAATCGGTAAAATGGGATGTTTACCTTCTCTGGGGATTGTTTGACCTTCAAAATGGGACATTTTGGCCGTGAGGGATAACTGGCCCTATAACTAAGGACTTAACGGACATCGACAAAAAATTTGGGCAAAAATGAGGTCGAAATTCCAGATCACCTAATAGTCCATGGAATATAGCACACGAAAATTGGCAAATTGAGGGGTTTAACTGCTCTGGGGATCGTTTGACCTTCAAAATGGAACGTGTTGGCCATGCGGGACAACTGGCTCCATAGCTAAGGTCTTAACGGACGTCCACAAAATTTTTTGGCAAAAATGAGCTCGGAATTCCTAATTACCAAAAAGTCCATGGACTATATTACACGAAAATCGCCAAAATGGAGGGGTTTACCTGCTACGGGGATCTCTTGACCTTGAAAATTGGACGTTTTGGCAATGAGGGCTAACTTGCTCCATAACTAAGGCCTAAACGGATGTCCTCGAAAAATTTTGGCAAAAATGAGCTCGGAATTCCAAATCCCTAAAAATTCCATTGACTAAAGCACACGAAACTCGGCAAAATGGAGGATTTACATGATGCGGGGCCTCTTTAACCTTGAAAATGGGACGTTTTTGCTGTGAGGGCCAACTGGCTGCATAGCTAAGGTCTTAATGGACTTCTACAAAAAAATTCAGAAAAAATGAGTTCGAAATTCCAGATCACTAAAAATTCCATAGATTATAGTACATGAAAATCGGCAAAATGGGGAGTTTACCTGCTATGGTGCTCATTTGACCTTCAAAATGGGACGTTTTTGCTGTGAGGGCCAACAGGCTCCATAACTAAGGTCTTAACGAACAACCACGAAAATTGTTGGCAAAAATGAGGTCGGAATTCCAGATTACAAAAAGTCTATGGACTATAGCACACGAAAATCAGCAAAATTAGGGGTTTACCAGCTCTAAAGATCGTTTGACCTTCAAAATGGGAGGTTTTGGCCAGGAGGGCCAACTATCTCCATAGCTAAGGTCTTAACGGACGTACACAAATTTTTTTCGCAAAAATGAGATTGGCAGCTCTGTTGCCCGTTTGACCTTCAAAATGGGACGTATTGGGGAAGAGTGGCAACTGGCTCCATAGCTAAGGTCTTAACGGACGTCCACGAAAAATTTTGGCAAAAATGAGGTCGGAATTCCAGATCACCCAGAAGTTCATGGACTATAACATATGAAAATCGGCATAATGGGGGGTTTACCGGCTCCGGGGTTTATTTGACCTTGAAAATGGAATGTTTTGTCCGTGAGGGCTAACTGAATCCATAGCTAAGGTCTTAACGGACGTCCACAAAAAATTTCTGCAAAAATAAGCTCGGAATTCCAGATCATCAAAAAGTCCATGCACTATAGCATACAAAAATCGGCAAAATGGAGGTTTACCTGCTTCGGGGTTCGTTTGACCTTGAAAATGGGATGTTTTGGCCGTGAGGGTTATCTGGCTCCATAGTAAAGGTCTTAACGGATGTCCGCATAAAATTTCAGCAAAAATGAGCTTGGAATTCCAGATCACCAAAAAGTCCATGGACTATAGCACACGAAAATCGGCAAAATGGAGGGTTTACCTAATCCGGGGCTAGTTTGACCTTTAAAATGGGACATTTTTGAGGTGAGGGCCAACTTGCTAAATAGCTAAGGTCTTAATGGAAGTCCACAAAAAATTTTTGGCAAAACTGAGTTCGGGAATCCAGATCACCTAAAATTCCATCGACTATAGTACATGAAATTCGGTAAAATGGGGAGTTTACCTACTCTGGTGCTCGTTTGACCTTCAAAATGGGACATTATTGTCGTGAGAGGCAACTGGCTACATAGCTAAGGTCTTAACGGACGTCCACAAAAATTTGTGGCAGAAATGAGGTCGGAATTCCAGATCACCAAAAATTCCATAGACTATAGTACACGAAAATTGGCAAAATGGTGGGTTTACCTGCTCTGTTGCTCGTTTTACCTTCAAAATGGGACGTTTTGGCTGTCAGGGCTAACTGGCTCCATAGCTAAGCTGTTAAGGGATGTCCACGAAAATTTTCGTTAAAAATGAGCTAGGAAATCTGGATCACCAAATAGTCCATGTACTATAACACACAAAAATCGGCCAAAATGGGGGGTTTACCGGCTTCGGGCCTCATTTGACCTTGAAAATGGGATGTTTTGGCCGTTAGGGTTAACTGAATCCATATCTAAGGTTTTAATGGACGTCTACAAAATTTTTTTGCAAAAATGAAGTCGAAATCCAGATCACAAAAAAGTCTATGGACTATAGCACACGAAAATCGGCAAAATGGGGTGTTTACTTTCTCTGGGGATTGTTTGACCTTCAAAATGGGACGTTTTGGCCGTGAGGGATAACTGGCCCTATAACTAAGGTCTTAACGGACATCCACACAAAAATTGGTCAAAAATGAGGTCGGAATTCCAGATCACCTAAAAGTCCATGGACTATAACACACGAAAATAGGCAAAATGAGGGGTTTAACAACTCTGGGGATCGTTTGACCTTCAAAATAGGACGTTTTGGCCGTGTGGGCCAACTGGACCCATAGCTAAGGTATTAACGGACGTCCACGAAAATTTTTGGCAAAAATGAGCTCGAAATTCCTAATCACCAAAAAGTTCATGGACTATATTACACGAAAATCAGCAAAATGGGGGGGTTTACCTGCTACGGGGATCTCTTGACCTTGAAAATTGGACGTTTTGGTAGTGAGGGCTAATTGGCTCCATAGCTAAAGCCTTAACGGATGTCCCCGAAATTTTTTTGCAAAAATGAGCTCGGAATTCTAAATCATCAAAAAGTCAATTGACTATATTACACGAAAATCGGCAAAATGGAGTGTTTACCTGATCCGGGGCCCGTTTGACCTTGAAAATGGGACGTTTGTGCCGTGAGGGCCAATTGGCTGGATAGCTAAGGTCTTAATGGACTTTTACAAAAAAAATCAGAAAAAATGAGTTCGGAATCCAGATCACCAAAATGTCCATAGATTATAGTACATGAAAATCGGCAAAATGGGAAGTTTACCTGCTATGTTGCTCATTTGACCTTCAAAATGGGATGTTTTTGTTGTGAGGACCAGCTGGCTCCATAGCTAAGGTCTTGACGGACAACCACGAAAATTGTTGGCAAAAATGAGGTCGAAAATCCAGATCACAAAAAGTCTATGGATTATAGCACACGAAAATCAGCAAAATGGGGGATTTACCAGCTTTGAAGATCATTTGACCTTCAAAATGGGACGTTTTGGCCAGGTGGGCCAACTATCTCCACAGCTAAGGTTTTAACGGATGTCCACAAAATTTTTTAGCAAAAATGAGATTGGATTTCCAGATCACCAAAAAGTCCATGGACTATAGCAAACGAAAATTGGCAAAATAGGGGGCTTACCTGATCTGGTGAACATTTGACCTTGAAAATGGTACGTTTTGGCCGTTAGGGGCAACTGGCTGCATAGCTAACGTCTTAATGGACTTCTATAAAAAATTTCGGCAAAAATAAGCTCAGAATTCCAGATCACCAAAAACTATCTGGACTATAGCACAAGAAAATCGACAAAATGGGGGGTTTACCAACTCTGGTACCCGTTTGACCTTCAAAATGGGACGTTTTGGGCAAGAGTGGCAACTGGCTCCATAGCTAAGGTCTTAACGGACGTCCAAGAAAATTTTTAGCAAAAATGAGGTCGGAATTCCAGATCAGCAAAAAATTCCATGGATTATAGCACACGAAAATCGGCAAAATGGTTGTTTACCTGTTACGGGGATCGTTTGACCTTGAAAATGGGACGTTTTGGCCGTAAGGGCCATCTGCCTCCATAGTTAAGCCGTTAACGGATGTCGACGAAAAATTTCAACAAAAATGAGCTTGAAATTCTAGATCGCCAAAAAGTACAGGGTCTATAGCACACAAAAATCGGTATAATGGGGGGTTTACCTGCTCCGTTGCTCGTTTGACCTTCAAAATGGGACGTTTTGGCCGTGCGGGCCAACTGGCTCCATAGCTAAGGTCATAATGGACGTGCACGAAAAATTTTGGAAAAAATGAGGTCGGAATTCAAGATCACGAAAAGGTCCATTGACTATAGCACATGAAAATCGACAAAATAGGGGGTTTACTTGCTCTGATACTCGTTTAACCTTCAAAATAGGACGTTTTGGCCGTGAGGGCTAACTGGCTCCATAGCTATGCTCTTAAGGGATGTCTACGAAAAATTTCGTCAAAAATGAGCTCGGAAATCGGGATCACCAAACAGTCCATGGACTATAACACACAAAAATTGGCAAAATGGGGGGTTTACCGGCTTCGGGGCTCATTTGACCTTGAAAATAAGATGTTTTGGCCGTGAGGGTAGCTAAGGTTTTAACGGACGTCCACGAAATTTTTTTGCGAAAATTAGGTCGGAATCCAGATCACCAAATAGTCCATGGACTATAGCACACAAAAATCGGCTAAATTGGGTGTTTACCTTCTCTGAGGATTGTTTGACCTTCAAAATGGGACGTTTTGGCCGTGAGGGATAACTGGCCCTATAACTAAGGTCTTAACGGACATCCACAAAAAATTTGGGCAAAAATGAGGTCGGAATTCCAAATCACCTAAAAGTCCATGTACTATAGCACACGAAAATCGGCAAAATGAGGGGTTTAACTGCTCTGGGATCGTTTCACCTTCAAAATGGGACGTTTTGGCCGTGCGGGTCAACTGGCTCCATAGCTAAGGTCTAAACGGACGTCAACGAAAAATTTTGGCAAAAATGAGCTCGAAATTCTAGATCACCAAAAAGTCCATTGACTATATTACACGAAAATTGGCAAAATGGTGGGGTTTACCTGCTTCGGGGATCTCTTGACCTTTAAAATTGGACGTTTTGGCAGTGAGGGCAAACTGGCTCCATAGCTAAGGCCTTAACGGATGTCCACGAAAAATTTTGGCAAAAATGAGATCGGAATTCCAAATCACCAAAAATTCCATTGACTATAGCGCACGAAAATCAGCAAAATGGAGGGTTTACCTGATTCGGGGTCCGTTGGACTTTGAAAATGGGACGTTTGTTCCGTAAGGGCCAATTTGCTGCATAGCTAAGGTCTTAATGGACTTCTACAAAAAATTTCAGAAAAAATGAATTCGGAATCCAGATCACCAAAAAGTCCATAGATTATAGTACATGAAAATCGGCAAAATGGGGAGTTTACCTGCTATGGTGCTCGTTTGACCTTCAAAATGAGACGTTTTTGCCGTGAGAGGCAACTGGCTCCATAGCTAAAGTCTTAACGGACAACCACGAAAATTGTTGGCAAAAATGAGGTCAAAAATCCAGATCACAAAAAGTCTATGGACTATAGCACACGAAAATTGGCAAAATGGGGGGTTTACCAGCTCTGAAGATCGTTTGACCTTCAAAATGGGACGTTTTGGCCAGGAGGGCCAACTATCTCCACAGCTAAGGTCTTAACGGACGTCCACAAAAAAATTTAGCGAAAATGAGATTGGATTTCCAGATCACCAAAAAGTTCATGGACTATAGCAAACGAAAATTGGCAAAATAGGGGCTTACCTGATCCGGTGAACATTTGACCTTGAAAATGGTACGTTTTTGCCGTAAGGGCCCAACTAGCTATATAGCTAAGGTCTTAACAGACGTCCACGAAAATTTTTGGCAAAAATGAGGTCGGAATTCCAGATCACCAAAAATTCCATTGACTATAGCACACGAAAATCGGTAAGATGGTGGTTTACCTGCTACGGGGATCGTTTGACCTTGAAAATGGAACGTTTTGGCCGTAAGGGCCAACTGGCTCCATAGCTAAGGTGTTAACGGACGTCCACGAAAAATTTCAACAAAAATGAGCTTGGGATTCTAGATAACCAAAAAGTCGATGGTCTATAGAACACGAAAATCAACATAATGGGTGGTTTACCTACTCTGTTGCTCGTTTGACCTTCAAAATAGGTTGTTTTGGCCGTGAGGGTCAACTGGCTCCATAGCTAAGGTCTTAATGGACGTCCACGAAAAATTTTGGCAAAAATAAGGTCGGAATTCCAGATCACGAAAAAGTCCATTCACTATAGCACACGAAAATCAGCAAAATGGGGTGTTTACCTGCTCTGGTGCTCGTTTAACCTTCAAAATCGGACATTTTGGCCGTGAGGGCTAATTGGCTCCATAGCTAAGCTCTTAAGGGATGTCCACGAAAAATTTCGTCAAAAATGATCTCGGAAATCTGGATCACCAAACAGTCCATGGACTATAGCATACAAAAATCGGCAAAATGGGGGTTTACCTGCTTCGGGGCTCGTTTGACCTTGAAAATGGGATGTTTTGGCCGTGAGGGTTATCTAGCTCCATAGAAAAGGTCTTAACGGATGTCCACGTAAAATTTTAGAAAAAATGAATTTGGAATTCCTGATCACTAAAAAGTCCATGGACTATAGCACACGAAAATTGGCAAAATGGAGGGTTTACCTGACCCAGGGATCGTTTGACCTTGAAAATGGGACGTTTTGGCCGTAATGTCCAACTGGTTCCGTAGCTAAGGTGTTAACGGACGTCCACGAAAAATTTCAATAAAAATGAGCTTGGGGTTCTAGATCACCAAAAATTCCATGGTCTATTGCACACGAAAATCGGCATAATGGGGGGTTTACCTGCTCTGTTGCTCGTTTGACCTTCAAAATGGGACGTTTTCACCGTGAGGGCCAACTGGCTCCATAGCTAAGGTCTTAATGGACGTCCACGAAAATTTTTGGCAAAAATGAGGTCAGAATTCCAGATCCCCAAAAAGTCCATGGACTATAGCACACGAAAATCGTCAAAATGGTGGTTTACCTGCTACGGGGATCGTTTGACCTTGAAAATGGACGTTTTGGCCGTAAGGGCCAACTAGTTCCATAGCTAAGGTGTTAACGGACGTCCACAAAAAATTTCTACAAAAATGATCTTGGAATTCTAGATCACCAAAAAGTCAATGGTCTATAGCATACGAAAATCGGTATATTTGGGGGTGTACCTGCTCTGTTGCTCGTTTGACCTTCAAAATAGGACGTTTTGGCCGTGAGGGCTAACTGGCTCCATAACTAAGGTCTTAATGGACGTCCACGAAAATTTTGGTAAAAATGAGATAGGAATTCAAGATCACGAAAAAGTCAATGGACTATAGCACACGAAAATCGGCAAAATTGGGGGTTTACCTGCTTTGGTGCTCGTTTAACCTTCAAAATGTGACGTTTTGGCCGTGAGGGCTAACTGGCTCCATAGCTAAGCTGTTAAGGGATGTCCACGAAAAATTTCGTCAAAAATGAGCTCGAAAATCTGGATCACCAAACAGTCCATGGACTATAACACACAAAAATCGGCAAAATGGGGGGTTTACCGGCATCGGGCTTCATTTGACCTTTAAAATGGGATGTTTTAGCCGTGAGGGTTAACTGAATCCATAGCTAAGTTTTTAACGGACGTCTACGAAATTTATTTGCAAAAATGAGGTCGGAATCCAGGTCACTAAAAAGTCAATGGACTATAGCACAAGAAAATCGGCAAAATGAGGTGTTTACCTTCCCTGGATATTGTTTGACCTTCAAAATGGGACGTTTTGGTCGTGAGGGATACTTAGCCCTATAACAGAGGTCTTAATGGACATCCACAAAAAAATTGGACAAAAATGAGGTCGGAATTCCAGACCACCTAAAAGTTCATGGACTATAGCACACAAAAATCGGCAAAATGAGGGGTTTAACTGCTTTGGGGATCGTTTGACCTTCAAAATAGGATGTTTTGGCCTTGCAGGCCAACTGGCTCCATAGCTAAGGTCTTAACGGATGTCTACGAAAATTTTTGGCAAAAATGAGCTCGGAATTCCAAATCACCAAAAAGTCCATGAACTATATTACACGAAAATCGGCAAAATGGGGGGGTTTACCTGCTATGGGAATCTCTTGACCTTCAAAATTGGACGTTTTGGCAGTGAGGGCTAACTAGCTCCATAGCTAAGGCCTTAACGGATGTCCCCGAAAAATTTTGGCAAAAATGAGCTCGGAATTCCAAATCACCAAAAAGTCCATTGACTGTAGCACACAAAAATCGGCAAAATGGAGGGTTTACCTGATCCGGGGCCCGTTTGACCTTGAAAATGGGACGTTTGTGCCGTGAGGGCTAATTAGCTGCATAGCTAAGGTCTTAATGGACTTCTACAAAAAAATTCAAAAAAAATTAGTTCGAAATCCAGATCACCAAAAAGTCCATGGATTATAGTACATGAAAATGGGCAAAATGGGGAATTTACCTGCTATGGTGCTCGTTTGACCTTCAAAATGGGACGTTTTTACCGTGAGGGCCAACTGGCTCCATAGCTAAGGTCTTAACGGACAACCACGAAAATTGTTGGCAAAAATGAGGTCGAAAATCCAGATCACAAAAAGTCTATGGACTATAGCACACGAAAATCAGCAAAATTGGGGGTTTACCAACTCTGAAGATCGTTTGACCTTCAAAATGGGACGCTTTAGCCAGGAGGGCCAACTATCTCCACAGCTGATGTCATAACGGACGTCCACAAAATTTTTTATCAAAAATGAGATTGGATTTAGAGATCATCAAAAAGTCCATGGACTATATCAAACGAAAATTGGCAAAATAAGGGGACTTACCTGATCCAGTGAACATTTGACCTTGAAAATGGTACGTTTTGGCCGTGAGGGGAAACAGGCTGCATAGTTAATGTCTTAGTGGACGTCCATAAAAAATTTCAGAAAAAATGAGCTCAGAATTCCAGATCACCAAAAAGTCTATGAACTATAGCACACGAAAATCAACAAAATGGGGGATTTACCAGCTCTGGTGCCCGGTTGACCTTCAAAATGGGACGTTTTGGGCAAGAGTGGAAACTGGCTCCATAGCTAAGGTTTTAACGGACGGTCACGAAAATTTTGGCAAAAATGAGATCGGAATTCCAGATAACCAAAAAGTTCATGGACTATAACATACGAAAATCGGCATATTGCGGGGTTTACCGGCTCCGGGGTTTATTTAACCTTGAAAATGGAATGTTTTGTCCGTGAGGGCTAACTTAATCCATAGCTAAGGTCTTAACGGACGTCCACAAAAAGTTTCTGCAAAAATGATCTCGGAATTCCAGATCACCAAAAAGTCCATGCACTATATAGCATACAAAAATCAGCAAAATGGGGGTTTACCTGCTACAAGGATTGTTTGACCTTGAAAATGGGATGTTTTGGCCGTGTGGGTTATATGGCTCCATAGTAAAGGTCTTAACGGATGTCCGCGTAAAATTTCAGCAAAAATAAGTTTGGAATTTCAGATCACCAAAAAGTCCATGGACTATAGCACACGAAAATCGGCAAAATGGAGGGATTACCTGATCCGGGGCCAGTTTGACCCTGAAAATGGGACGTTTTTGCGGTGAGGGCCAACTGGCTGCATAGCTAAGGTCTTAAAGGACGTCCACAAAAAAATTCGGCAAAAATGAGTTCGAATTCCAGATCACCAAAAATTCCATCTACTATTGTACATGAAATTCGGCAAAATGGGGAGTTTACCTGCTCTGGTACTCGTTTGACCTTCAAAATGGGACGTTTTTGCCGTGAGGGCCAACTGGCTACATAGCTAAGGTCTTAACAGAGGTCCACGAAAATTTTTTGCAAAAATGAGGTCAGAATTCCAGATCACCAAAAATTCCATGGACTATAGCACACGAAAATCAGCAGAATGGTGGTTTACCTGCTACGAGGATCGTTTAACCTTGAAAATGGGACGTTTTGGCCGTATGGGCCAACTGGCTCCATAGCTAAAGTGTTAACGGACGTCCACGAAAAATTTCAATAAAAGTGAGCTAGGAATTCTAGATCACCAAAAAGTCCATGGTCTATAGCACACGAAAATCGGCATAATGGGGGGTTTACCTGCTCTGTTGCTCGTTTGACCTTCAAAATGGGACGTTTTGGCCGTGAAGGCCAACTGGCTCCATAGTTAAGGTCTTAATGGACGTCCACGAAATATTTTTGCAACAATGAGGTCAGAATTCTAGATCGTCAAAAAGTCAATGGACTATAGCACACAATAATCGGCATAATGGAGATTTTCGAGATCTATGCAACCATACCGCCTTTAGGCGGTTCGAACGAGCCGATTTTTCGAAAAACGCCTTATACTCATTCTAATATGAGTAGAAATATGATGAGAAAAAAAAAGGAAATTCAAATAAAGGGGATGAGTTTTTCAAATATATCTCATAAAAATACAAGGAATTAAAAAAAGAATTGCCTCAAATGGACATTTGAGCCCAGAGTTACGATCATTTTAAAATTCAGCATCTTACACATTGAAGGTAGCTGTGAATTTGTGAACCATCAAACGACCATAACTCGGGCTTCGAATTTCCGTTTAAGGCGATTTTTTTTTCAACCTGTGTATTTTTTTGAAATCTACGCCATCAAACTGCCTAAAGGCGGTTCACGCGAACCTATTTTTTGAAAAACGACTTTTATTCATTCTAATACGAGTAGGAATATGATGAGAAAAAAAAAAGGAAATTCAAATAAAGGGGATGAGTTTTTCAAATAGATCTCAAAAAAATACGAGGAATCAACAAAATAATTGCCTCAAACGGACATTCAATGCCAGAGTTACGATCATTTGAAAATTCAGCATCATAAGGATTGAAGGTATCTGTGAATTTGGGAAATTTCAAACGGCCATAATTCGGGTCTCGGATGTCCGTTTTAGCCGATTTTTTTTCCAACCTGTGTATCTTTTCGAGATCTACGCAACCAAACTGCTTGCGAGAGCTTATTTTTCCGAAAACGCCTTTTAATCATTCTTATATAAGTTGGAATATGATGAGAAAAAAAAAGGAAATTCAAATAAAGTAGATGAGTTTTTAAATAGATCTCGAAACCAAAATGCCTTTAGACGGTTTGAACGATACGATTTTTCGAAAATCGTCTTTTACTCATTCTAATATGAGTAGAAATATGATGAGAAAACAAAAAAGGAAATTCAAATAAAGGGGATGAGTTTTTCATATAGATCTCGAAAACATACGAGGAATCAAAAAAAGAATTGCCTCAAACGGACATTCGAGCCTAGGGTTACGATAATTTGAAAATTTAGCATGTTAAAGATTGAAAGTAGTTGTAAATTTGGGAAATTTCAAACAGCCATAACTCTGGCCTCGGATGTCCGTTTCAGGCGGTTTTTTTTTTCAACCAATGTATTTTTCGAGATCTACGCAACCAAACTGTCTAAACGCAGTTTGCGCCTGCCTATTTTTTGAAAAATGACTTTTACTCGTTCAGATATAAGTAGGAATATGATGAAAAAAAGGTAAATTCAAATAAAGGGGATGAGTTTTTCATATAGATGTCGAAAAAATACGAGGAATCAAAAAAAGAATTGCCTCAAACGGACATTCGAGCCCAAAGTTACGATCATTTGAAAATTCAGCATCTTAAAGATTGAAGGTAGGTGTTAATTTGAGAAACTTCAAACGGCCATAACTTGGGACTCGGATGTCCGTTTAAGGCGATTTTTTTTTCAACCTGTGTATTTTTTAGAGATCTACGCAACCAAACTGCCTAAACGCAGTTTGCGCATGCCTATTTTTTGAAAAACAACTTTTACTCATTCATATATAAGTAAGAATATGATGAGAAAAAAAAGTAAATTCAAATAAAGGGGATGAGTTTTTCATATAGATGTCGAAAAAATACGTGGAATCAAAAAAATAATTGCCTCAAATAGACATTCGGGCCCAAAGTTGCGATCATTTGAAAATTCAGCCTATTAAAGATTGAAGGTAGGTGTGAATTTGAGAAACTTCAAACGGCCATAACTCGGTCCTTGGATGTCCGTTTCAAACTATTTTTTTTTTCAACCGATGTATTTTTCGAGATCTACGCAACCGAACCGCCTAAAGGCGGTTTGCGCGAGCCTATTTTTTGAAAAACGAATTTTACTCATTCTTATATGAATAGGAATATGATGAGAAAAAAAAATTCAAATAAAGGGGTTGAGTTTTTCAAATATATCTCGAAAAAATTTGAGGAATCAAAAAAAGAATTGCCTCAAACGGACATTCGAGCACAGAGTTACGATCATTTGAAAATTCAGCATCTTAAAGATTGAAGGTAGCTTTGAATTTGGGAAACTTCAAACGGCCATAACTCGGGCCTCGGATGTCCGTTTCAGGCAATTTTTTTTTTGAACCTGTGTATTTTTTCGAGATCTATGCAACGAAACTGCTTTAAGGAGGTTTGCGGGAGCCTATTTTTCGAGAAACGACTTTTACTCATTCTAATATGAGTAGGAATATGATGAGAAAAAAAAGAGGAAATTTAGATAAAGGGGATGAGTTTTTCATATAGATCTAAAAAAAAACGATGAACTAAAAAAAGAATTGCCTCAAACGGACATTCGAGCCCAAAGTTACGATCATTTGAAAATTCAGCATCTTAAAGATTGAAGGTAGCTGTGAATTTGGGAAATTTCAAACGGCCATAACTCAGGCCTCGGATGTCCGATTCAGTTGATTTTTTTTCCAACCTGTGTATTTTTTCGAGATCTACGCAGCCAAACTGCCCGAATGCAGTTTGCGAGAGCCTATTTTTTGGAAAACGCCTTTTAATCATTCTTATATGAGTTGGAATATGATGAGAGAAAAAAAATCAAATAAAGGGGATGAGTTTTTCAAATAGATCTCGAAAAAATAAGAGGGATCAAAAAAAGAATTGCCTCAAACGGACATTTGATCCCAGAATTACAATCATTTGAAAATTCAGCATCTTAAAAATTGAAGGTAGCAGTGAATTTGGGAAACTTCAAACGGCGATAACTCGGGTCTCGGATGTCCGTTTCAGGTGATTTCTTGTTTCAACCTATGTATTTTTTCCAAATCTACGTACCAAACTTCCTAAATGTGGTCTGCGCGAGCCTATTTTTCGAGAAACGACTTTTACTCATTCTAATATGAGTAGGAATATGATGAGAAAACAAAAAAGGAAATTCCAATAAAGGGGATGAGTTTTTCATATAGATCTCGAAAAAATACGAGGAGTAAAAAAAAGAATTGCCTCAAACGGACATTCGATCTCAGAGTTACGATCATTTGAAAAATTTAGCATCTTATAGATTGAAAGTAGCTGTGAATTTGGGAAATTTCAAACGGCCCTAACTCGGGCATCGGATGTCCGTTTCAGACGATTTTTTTTAACCTATGTATTTTTTTGAGATCTACGCAACCAAACTGCCGAAACGCAGTTTACGCGTGCCTATATTTTGAAAAACGACTTTTACTCATTCATATATAAGTAGGAATATGATGAGAAAAAAAAAAAGTAAATTCAAATAAAGGGGATGAGTTTTTCATATAGATGTCCAAAAAATACGAGCAATCAAAAAAAGAATTGCCTCAAAGGGACATTCGAGCCCAAAGTTACGAATATTTGAAAATTTAGCATTTTAAAAATTGAAGGTAGCTGTGAATTTGAGAAACTTCAAACGGCCATAACTCGAGACTCGGATGTCCGTTTCAGGAGATTTTGTTTTTCAACCTATGTATTTTTCGAGATCTACGCACCTGAACCGCCTAAAGGCGGTTTGCGCGAGCCTATATTTCAAAAAATGACTTTTACTCATTCTTATATGTGTAGGAATATGAAGAGAGAAAAAAAAAATTCAAATAAAGGGGTTAAGTTTTTCAAATATATCTCAAAAAAATTTGAGGAATCAAAAAAAGAATTGCCTCAAACGGATATTCGAGCACAGAGTTACGATCATTTGAAAATTCAGCATCTCAAAGATTGAAGGTAGCTTAGAATTTGGGAAACTTCAAACGGCCGTAACTCGTGCCTCGGATGTCCGGTTCAGGCGATTTTTTTTCTCCAGCTGTGTATTTTTTCGAGATCTGCTCAACCAAACTGCCATAAGGAGGTTTGCGGGAGCCTATTTTTCGAGAAACGACTTTTACTCATTCTAATATGAGCAGGAATATGATGAGAAAAAAAAAAGGAAATTCTAATAAAGGGGATGAGTTTTTCATATAGATCTCGAAAAAATACGATGAATCAAAAAAAGAATTGCCTCAAACGGACATTCGAGCCCAAAGTTACGATCATTTGAAAATTCAGCATCTTAAAGATTGAAGGTAGCTGTGAATTTGGGAAACTTCAAACGGCCATAACTCGGGCCTCGGATGTCCGTTTCAGTTGTTTTTTTTCCAACCTGTGTATTTTTTCGATATCTAAGCAACCAAACTGCGCAAAGGCAGTTTGCGAGAGCCTATTTTTTGGAAAACGCCTTTTAATCATTCTTATATGAGTTTGAATATGATGAGAAAAAAAAAAAGAAATTCAAATAAAGGGGATGTGTTTTTCAAATAGATCTCAAAAAATACGAAGAGTAAAAAAAAGAATTGCCTCAAACGGACATTTGAGCCCAAAGTTACGATCATTTGAAAAATTTAGCATATTATAGATTGAAAGTAGCTGTGAATTTAGTAAATTTCAAACGGCCCTAACTCGGGCATCGGATGTCCGTTTCAGGCGATTTTATTTTTGAACCTGCGTATTTTTTTGATATCTACGCAACCGAACTACCGTAAGGCGGTTTCACCGAGTCGATTTTTCAGAAAACGCCTTTAACTCATTCCTATACGAGTAGAAATAGGATGAAAAAATATAAAGGAAATTCAATTAAAGCGGATGAGTTTTTCAAATAGATCTCGACAAAATACGAGGAATGAATAAAAAAAATTTGTTAAAAGGTCATTCGAATCAAAAGTTACGATCATATGAAAATTCAGCATCTTAAAGTTTTAAGGTAGCTGTGAATTCGGGAAACTTCAAACGGCCATAACTCGGGCTTCGGCTGTCCGTTTCAGGCGTTTTTTTTTTGAACGTGCGTATTTTTTCAATATCTACGCCTCCAAACTACCGTAAGGTGGTTTGAGCGAACCAATTTTTCAAAAATTGCATTTTACTCATTCTTTGAAGAGTAAAAATAAGATGAGAAAAGAAAAAGGAAATTGAAACGGCCATAACTAGAGCTTTAAATGTCCGTTTCAGGCGATTTATTTTTTGAACCTGCATATGTTTTCGATATCTACGCAAACGAACTACCGTGAGGCGGTTTGACCGAGCCGATTTTTCAGAAAACGCCTTTTACTCATTCCAATACGAGTAGAAATAGGATGAAAAAATAAAAAGGAAATTCAATTAAAGCGGATGAGTTTTTCAAATAAATCTCGACAAAATACGATGAATCAAGAAAAAAACTGCGTCAAAAGGACATTCGAGTCAAAAGGTACGATCGTTTGAAAATTCAGCATCTTAAAGATTGAAGGTAGCTGTGAATTTGGGAAACTTCAAACGGCCATAACTCGGGATTCCGATGTCCGTTTCAGGCGATTTATTTTTTGAACTTGCTTATTTTTTTGATATCTACGCCAACGAACTTCCGTGAGTTGGTTTGACCGAGCCGATTTTACAGAAAACGCCTTTTACTCATTCATATATGAATAGAAATAGGATGAAAAAATAAAAAGGAAATTTAATTAAAGCGGATGAATTTTTCAAATTGATCTCGACAAAATACGAGGAATGAAAAAAAAATTGCGTCAAAAGGACATTCGAATCAAAAGTTACGATCATATGAAAATTCAGCATCTTAAAGTTTTGAGGTAGCTGTGAATTTGGTAAAACTTCAAACGGCCATAACTCGGGCTTCGGCTGTCCGTTTCAGATGATTATTTTTTTGAATGTGCGTATTTTTTTGATATCTACACCACCAAACTATCGTAAGGTGGTTTGAGCGAACCGATTTTTCAAAAATCGCGTTTTACTCATTCTTTGAAGAGTAAAAATTAGATTCGAAAAGAAAAAGAAAATTCAAACGGCCATAACTCGAGCTTCAAATGTCCGTTTCAGGCGATTTATTTTTTGAACCTGCATATGTTTTCGATATCTACGCCAACAAACTACCGTGAGGCGGTTTGACCGAGCCGATTTTTCAGAAAACGCCATTAACTCATTCCTATACGAATAGAAATAGGATGAAAAAATAAAAAGGAAATTCAATTTAAGCGGATGAGTTTTTCAAATATATCTCGACAAAATACGAGGAATGAAAAAAAAAATTGCGTCAAAAGGACATTCGAATCAAAAGTTACGATCATATGAAAATTCAGCATCTTAAAGTGTTGAGTTAGCTGTGAATTCGAGAAACTTCAAACGGCCATAACTCGGGCTTCGGCTGTCCGTTTCAGGCGATTTTTTTTTTAACGTGCGTATTTTTTCGATATCTACGCCACCAAACTACCGTAAGGTGGTTTGAGCGAACCGATTTTTCAAAAATCGCGTTTTACTCAATGTTTGAAGAGTAAAAATAAGATGAGAAAATAAAAAGAAAATTCAAACGGCATAACTCGAGCTTCAAATATCCGTTTAAGGCGATTTATTTTTTGAACCTGCATATGTTTTCGATATCTAAGCCAACCTATTACCGTGAGGCGGTTTGACCGAGCCGATTTTTTATAAAACGCCTTTTACTCATTCCTATACGAGTAGAAATAGAATGAAAAAATAAAAAGGAAATTCAATTAAAGCTGCTGAGTTTCTCAAATAGATCTCGACAAAATACGAGGAATGAAAAAAAAAATTGCGTCAAAAGGACATTCGAATCAAAAGTTACGATCATATGAAAATTCAGCATCTTAAAGTTTTGAGGTAGCTTTGAATTTGGGAAACTTCAAACGGCCATAACTCGGGCTTCGAATGTCCGTTTCAGGCGATTGTTTTTTTGAACGTGCGTATTATTTCGATATCTACGCCACCAAACTACCGTAAGGTGGTTTGAGCGAACCAATTTTTCAAAAATCGCGTTTTACTCATTCTTTAGAGAGTAGAAATTAGATGAGAAAAGAAAAAGGAAATTCAAACGGCCATAACTCAAGCTTCAAATGTCTGTTTCAGGCGATTTATTTCTTGAACCTGCATATGTTTTCGATATCTACACCAACAAACTACTGTGAGGCGGTTTGACCGAGCCGATTTTTCAGAAAATGCCTTTAACTCATTCCTATACGAGTAGAAATAGGATGAAAAAATAAAAAGGAAATTCAATTAAAGCGGATGAGTTTTTCAAATAGATCTCGACAAAATACGAGGAATGAATAAAAAATTTTTGTTAAAAGGTCATTCGAATCAAAAGTTACGATCATATGAAAATTCAGCATCTTAAAGTTTTGAGGTAGCTGTGAATTCGGAAAACTTCAAACGGCCATAACTCGGGCTTCGGCTGTCCGTTTCGACGATTATTTTTTTGAACGTGCGTATTTTTTCAATATCTACGGCACCAAACTACCGTAAGGTGGTTTGAGCGAACCAATTTTTCAAAAATCGCGTTTTACTCATTCTTTGAAGAGTAAAAATAAGATGAGAAAAGAAAAAGGAAATTCAAACGGCCATAACTAGAGCTTTAAATGTCCGTTTCAGTCGATTTATTTTTTGAACCTGCATATGTTTTCGATATCTACGCAAACGAACTACCGTGAGGCGGTTTGACCGAGCCGATTTTTCAGAAAACGCCTTTTACTCATTCCAATACGAGTAGAAATAGGATGAAAAAATAAAAAGGAAATTCAATTAAAGCGGATGAGTTTTTCAAATAAATCTCGACAAAATACGATGAATCAAGAAAAAAACTGCGTCAAAAGGACATTCGAGTCAAAAGTTACGATCGTTTGAAAATTCAGCATCTTAAAGATTGAAGCTAGCTGTGAATTTGGAAAACTTCAAACGGCCATAACTCGGGATTTCGATGTCCGTTTTAGGCGATTTATTTTTTGAACTTGCTTATTTTTTCGATATCTACGCCAACGAACTTCCGTGAGTTGGTTTAACCGAGCCGATTTTACAGAAAACGCCTTTTACTCATTCATATATGAGTAGAAATAGGATGAAAAAATAAAAAGGAAATTTAATTAAAGCGGATGAATCTTTCAAATTGATCTCGACAAAATACGAGGAATGAAAAAAAAATTGTGTCAAAAGGACATTCGAATCAAAAGTTACGATCATATGAAAATTCAACATCTTAAAGTTTTGAGGTAGCTGTGAATTTGAGAAACTTCAAACGGCCATAACTCGGGCTTCGAATGTCCGTTTCAGACGATTATTTTTTTGAACGTGCGTATTTTTTCGATATCTACGCCACCAAACTACCGTAAGGTGGTTTGAGCGAACCGATTTTTCAAAAATCACGTTTTACTCATTCTTTGAAGCGTAAAAATTAGATGAGAAAAGAAAAAGGAAATTCAAACGGCCATAACTCGAGCTTTAAATGTCCGTTTCAGGCGATTTATTTTTTGAACCTGCATATGTTTTCGATATCTACGCCAACAAACTACCGTGAGGCGGTTTGACCGAGCCAATTTTTCAGAAAATGCGTTTTACTCATTCCTATACGAGTAGAAATAGGATGAAAAAATAAAAAGGAAATTCAATTAAAGCGGATGAGTTTTTCAAATAGATCTCGACAAAATACGAGGAATGAAAAAAAAAATTGCGTCAAAAGGACATTCGAATCAAAAGTTAATATCATATGAAAATTCAGCATCTTAAAGATTTCAGGTAGCTGTTAATTTGGAAAACTTCAAACGGCCATAACTCGGGCTTCGAATGTCCGTTTTAGGCGATTTTTTTTTGAACGTGCGTATTTTTTCGATATCTACGCCACCAAACTACCGTAAGGTGGTTTGGGCGATCCGATTTTTCAAAAAACGCCTTTTACTCATTCATTGAACAGTAGAAATAAGATGAGAAAAGAAAAAGGAAATTCAAACGGCCATAACTCGAGCTTCGGATGTCCTTTTCTGGCGATTTTTTTGTTGAATCTGCGTATTTTTTTGATATCTACGCCAACGAACTACCGTTTGGCGGTTTTACTGAGCCAATTTTTAAAAAAACGCCTTTTACTCATTTCTATATGAGTAGAAATAAGATGAAAAAATAAAAAGGAAATTCAATTAAATCGGATTAGGTTTTCAAATAGATCTCGAAAAAATACGAGGAATCAAACAAAAAATTGCGTTAAAAGAACATTCGAGTCAAAAGTTAAGATCAATTGAAAATTCAGCATCTTAAAGATTGAAGGTAGCTCTGAATTTGGGAAACTTCAAACATCCATAACTCGGGCTTCGGATGTTCGTTTCAGGCGATTTTTTTTTTCACCTGCGTATTTTTCCAATATCTACGCTACCAAACTAACGAAAGGTGGTTTGAGGGAGCCAATTTTACGAAAAACGCCTTTTACTCATTCTTTGAAGAGTAGAAATAAGATGAGAAAAAGAAAAAGGAAATTCAAACGGCCATAACTCGAGCTTTGGTTGTCCGTTTCAGTTGATTTTTTATTTGAACCTGCATATGTTTTCGATTTCTACGTAACCGAACTACCGTAAGGCGGTTTGACCAAGCCAATTTTTCAAAAAACGCCTTTTACTCATTCTTATATGAGTAGAAATATGATGAAAAAATAAAAAAGAAATTCAATTAAAGCGGATAAGTTTTTAAGATAGATCTCAAAAAAATACGAGGAATCAAAAAAAAAATTGCGTCAAAAGGACATTCTAATCAAAAGTTACGATCGTTTGAAAATTCAGCATCTTAAAGATTGAAGGTATCTGTGAATTTGGGAAACTTCAAACGGCCATAACTCGGGATTCCGATGTCCGTTTCAGGCAATTTATTTTTTGATCCTGCATATGTTTTCAATATCTACGCCAACGAACTACCGTAAGGCGGTTTGACCGAGCCGATTTTTCAGAAAACGCCTTTTACTCATTCCTATACGAGTAGAAATAGGATGAAAAAATAAAAAGGAAATTCAATTATAGTGGATGAGTTTTTCAAATAGATCTCGAGAAAATACGAGGAATGAAAAAAAAAATTACGTCAAAAGGACATTCGAATCAAAAGTTACGATCATATGAAAATTCAGCATCTTAAAGTTTTGAGGTAGCTGTAAATTTGGGAAACTTCAAACGGCCATAACTCGGACTTCGAATGTCCGTTTCAGGCGATTTTTTTTTGAACGTGCGTATTTTTTCGATATCTACGCCACCAAACTCCCATAAGGTTATTTGAGCGAACCGATTTTTCAAAAATCGCGTTTTACTCATTGTTTGAAGAGTAAAAATTAGATTAGAAAAGAAAAAGGAAATTAAAACGGCCATAACTCGAGCTTCAAATGTCCGTTTCAGGCGATTTATTTTTTGAACCTACATATGTTTTCGATATCTACGCCAACGAACTACCATGAGGCGGTTTGACCGAGCCAATTTTTCAGAAAACGTCTTTTACTCATTCCTATACGAGTAGAAATAGGATGAAAAAATAAAAATGAAAATTCAATTAAAGCGGAAGAGTTTTTCAAATAGATCTCGAAAAAATACGAGGTATCAAAAAAAAAATTGCGTCAAATTGACATTCGTGTCAAAAGTTACGATCGTTTGAAAATTCAGCATCTTAAAGATTGAAGGTAGCTGTGAATTTGGGAAACTTCAAACGGCCATAACTCGGGATTCCGATGTCCGTTTCAGGCGATTTATTTTTTGATCCTGCATATGTTTTCAATATCTACGCCAACGAACTACCGTGAGGTGGTTTGAGCGAGCCGATTTTACAAAAAACGAATTTTACTCATTCTTTGAACAGTAGAAATAAGATGAGAAAAGAAAAAGTAAATTCAAGCGGCCATAACTCGAATTTCGGATGTCCGTTTCAGGCGATTTTTTTTTGAGCCTGCATATTATTTCGATATCTACGCCACCGAACTTCCGTGAGTTGGTTTGACCGATCCAATTTTTCAGAAAATTCCTTTTATTCATTCCTAAATAAGTAGAAATATGATGAAAAAATAAAAAGGAATATTCAATTAAAGCGGATGAGTTTTTCAAATAGATCTCGAAAAGATACAAGGAATCAAAAATAAAATTGCGTCAAATTGACATTCGAGTCAAAAGTTACGATCGTTTGAAAATTCAGCATCTTAAAGATTGAAGGTAGCTGTGAATTTGTGAAACTTCAAACGGCCATAACTCGGGCTTCGGACGTCCGTTTCAGGCGATTTTTTTTTGAACCCGCGCATTTTTTTGATATCTACGTAACCAAACTACCGTAAGGTGGTTTGAGCGCGCTCATTTCTCAAAAAATGCATTTTACTCATTCTTTGAATAGTAGAAATAAGATGAGAAAGGAAAAAGGAAATTCAAACGGCCATAACTCGAGCCTCGGCCGTCCGTTTGACGCGATTTTTTTTTTGAACCCGCGTATTTTTTCGATGTCTACGCAGCCAAGCCACCGTGAAGCGGTTTGCGCGTGCCGATTTTCTCGAAAATGCCTTTTACTGTTTTCTTATACGAGTAGAAATATGATGAAAAAATAAAAAGGAAATTCAGTTGAAGCGGATGGGTTTTTCAAGTAGATCTCGAAAAAATACGAGGATTCAGAAAAAAGATTGGGCCAAACGGACGTCCGAGTCAAAAGTTACGACCGTCTGAAAATTCAGCATCTTAAAGATTGAAGGTAGCTGTGAATTCGAAAAACTTCAAACGGCCATAACTCGGGCTTCGGACGTCCGTTTCAGGCGATTTTTTTTTTGAACCCGCGTATTTTTTCGATATCTACGCAACCAAACTACCGTAAGGTGGTTTGAGCGCGCCGATTTCTCAAAAAATGCATTTTACTCATTCTTTGAATAGTAGAAATAAGATGAGAAAGGAAAAAGGAAATTCAAACGGCCATAACTCGAGCCTCGGCCGT
>JAJOOG010012165.1:0-18706 GCA_029582565.1 Solanum infundibuliforme | reverse complement strand
AGTAGAAGATAAATAAATATACTATTCATGACAAAACCAAAAAAGGTCATAAATCATATAGCTACTTGTGGCTCGTCCTAACTGTGGGTTGGCCCTAACTAGGCTTAGTTAGGGATTGGAGCAGTATGATATGGGTAGGGTGTCATCCCTTGAGTTGGTTCCCCTATTTATTGATTTGAGACCTCTTCTTTGGTCCCTTCACTTGTCATTTAGCGGTAGACATGTTATACTCGTATTGATCTTGGTTATATTGTAGGGCTCGAGGTTGTATTTGGATCCCAGGTTAGTACTCTCTTCTTTGGTAGTGTGGTTCGGTCTGCTGTATAATTATTTGATTTTTAGTGCCTTGTTTGAATGCTGGTGATGGCATGCATTGCATTGTTTTCTCATTCTCACGGATTTATTGGTATGATCCCGGTTCATGCATTGGCATAACTCTCATTCATGATTAAAAATTATTTTACTGTACTTTTATTCTAACTATTTTTTATGGGAGTTGTACCACCTGGATCACTTGACTTACTTGGTTTTGATATTACTAGGTGTCAGGGACATACTCCTTTTCTACTTGAGAAATTAGAGGCATCTAGGATGTGCTTAGGTTTTACTTGACTAGTCGGCACGTCGACACCCTTTCCTATATGATTTTGGCTACTCATGATCCTCTTTGGAGTTGATCCCTACTATTCACAGGTTTGAGGCCTTGCCTTTTCCTCTATAGAGTCGACTTGCTATAAGTCCTTGTTCCGGCCTAGGCAGTATATACGGATTTCCCGATGTCCCCTATGAGTCTCTCTGGCCGTGAGTACTATAGTACTGTATGAGGGAGTTGTATGGGTCCTACCTCACTCGCTTGATAGGAAGGTAGGTCTATACACTTGGTTATAGATGGTTACTGATGGTCCTATTGCACCTTCTACATTCATATGCATTGCCTATCACTAATATACTTTTTTGTTGCTTGTATCCACCGATTTATGGGAGTCGATTAGGTTATGGTTGTTGTTTGTACCTTCCAGGCTTATAGGGGTACGATTAGGTTATTGTTTTACTATATTATGTTCTATGTTATTATTTTACTGTTAGCTGATAGGTTTGGATGGTAGAATTATAGTTGTGGGCCCTCTTGGCCATAGGTAGTTATCTAGTATCTTTGTTGCTTAGAAATAGGTTTTTGGCTTGCGTTCCAGGTACGTTCTTGACTTGACCTCTTACCCCTTATTTCTCGTTTCTATTATTTATTGTTTGTCTACTTTAGAATCTCCATTTTAGTTATTTCTGTTATGCTTTATTTATTACTTCTAATTTATCCTTGTGTCAACTCTTGAGAACAGTCGACCAATGCCAATGAGTACCATTTTTGGTATTTATACTACACTTTTGCTCCCTGCAGATCCTATTTTGAGTTGTCACGGTTGATATGGAGTCGGGTAGATCAGCTTGGAGTTCGGATACTAGGGTGAACTCTTGGTGTTTGAAGTTTTTGGTTTCCGTCTATTTTAGGCCATGCTTAGTTTTAGTATTGTACTCAATGATATTCTGTACTTATCATGTATTTGTAAAATCCTTGTACTCTTGCTTTGAATTAGATGCTCGACTATTGACTGACGCCAGGTCTTGGAGTGGTTTTTCTTTTGTATTTTTCTTGATTCCCTTTCTTCAGTTGTTTAAATCTTTATGTTTCTTGTTGTTTACTTTCGCTTGGTATTCCATTGCTTATGACTTCGTACAAGGGTTAGGCTTAATTACTGGTGGGGTGTAGTAGGTGCCATCATAACATAAGAAATCGGGTAGTGATAGTTTGATATTAGAGCTCTAGTTTACTGCTATCGATTGTATGAGGGAAAATACCTAGTAGTGTCCTGCAGATCAGTGCGGAGACGTGCGTATCCCATCTTTGGGAGGGTATAGGGCAACTTAGGAAATTCTGTTCTTGACTCCTTATCATTTGGTTTCGCTTTGATTAACCTCTAAAACTACTTTTTAGGAATCTTCTCTCTCCTAGATGGATAGCAAGAAACATTTGATGGATGTGGATCGAGCATCAACACATTCTACTAGAGTTTCTGCATTTGATGGGGCTAGAAGGCCTAAGTTGGGCATGAACCTTGAGGTTAGACACGTTTTTCAGCATTTAGAGAGTTCGGGGGCAGCCAAGGCTTTAACAACGTATTTGACTACCTCGGTTCCTCAATATTTAGTGGTAGGAGGTCTAAGCTTCTCTGAGGGTACACCTCATATAGGTGCAGTTCTTGGTCCAATGGATGCTTGTTAGGGTAGAGGTGGGTTTACCAGTCCCCAACAGGGTTCGTCGTCCATTTCTAGCTATGTGTTGGGATTTCTAGAGTGGATTGGGCATAACCTCGCATTGTTCCCTTCAGACCAGGAGTTGAGTCATGGGTTGATCGGAGGGTTGGATTTGCCACTTTAGTTAACATCGGAGCATCTAATATCAGCAAGGTCTAGCTTTCTCCAGGTTGCAAGTCATGTGAGGGTTGTGGAATAGGCATGCCTTGAGACTTACATTGATGGTAGTAAGAGGCTTTGCCATCAGTATAGCGGTGATAACATTCCACTTTGAGGTAGGCATCAGTTCAACGAGGGTCATCTTTCTTTTCTACCTATCAGGACTATGGAGGTAGCATCTTGGTTCCTAGTGGTTCTGAGTTAGGTCGTGGTGCCTCAGTGGGTAGAGTTCAGGTCAAACTTCTCATGGTGGTCAATCTGGACCTTTAGGTGTTAGGTCTCATGTTACTCCAATTGGGTCTTTGCAAAAAGTTGCTCTCGATAACGATTTTCTAAGTGTGGGGGAGTAGGTCATCATGTCATGGATTTTTGCAGGCCCAAGTGCAGTTAGCTAATTATAGTTCTGAGTTTTACAGAGGAAGACAAGGTAGATCACTGTATTTGTAACACCCTATATCCTAGACAGACCAGATTACAGAAATCAGAAGTTGCAGGTGACACCGACGGGCATCACCCACGGACCGTAGGGTGACCCACGGAACGTAGGTGGGGTCCGTGGATGGCCACCTACAGCCCTCCCCAGAAACAGCCAAGAAAATATTCTAAGGTATGACCCACGGCCGAACCCACGGACTATAGGTCAGACCACATACCGTGGTCCTGGTTCGTGGATTGAGGCCCCAAAATCCCGACTCTGAACCTGAACGACGGCTGACCAGAACAGACCATCGGTCCATCCATGGTCCGTCGGTCTGGCCCGTCAGTGACCCTGACAACTTTTAAGTCAAAGGTTATTTGGTCTTTACCCTATGCGTTGGACCCTTAAACTACATTGTTTAACCCTTAAACTACATAGTTTTGCTCAGTTTTAGCCTAGGAACTTAATTAGAACTTACCCTAGTCAACTCATTCTCCAAAAATCCATCAAGTTAAACGAAAAGAAGGAGAAAAAGTCGACCAAGCCCTAGTCTAAGACCGCATCAGGTTTTCATCAGTTCCAGCCCTGAAATCGAAAGATTTCTCCGTGGAATTCGTCACCAAACATGTGGGATTTCACTAGTAGGTTCCTTTCACCCATTAGGTCCCTAGAATTCAGTCAGATTCTTGATTCCCTCCATATTATCTAGACCTAAGGTTTCTAGAATTTCAGCAGATTATTATGAATTAGTTATTTTAATGTTCCTAATCAGATTATCATGTACTAGTATTATTTCTGCTCAGATATAATACTAGTTATTTTAATGTTCCTAATCAGATTAATGCATAAACTCGAAACCCTAGTTATGTAGTTCTTTTAGTTCATGAATTACATTAGCTAGGACAGATAAACATATATACATGCCTCAGTTTTCGAATGTTTCATTATCAACTATACATGTTGCATTTTCAGATTTGCATGTCAGATTATTGAGTTATCCAGCTTAGTTTAGTATGTTATAAATTTCACATATTCAGTTGGGAGTAGGCTTTATACCGAGTTAGACTAGGGTCAGTCACCCTCAAGTCCCAGAACTACGTGCCCCCGTAGGTTATAAGTCCCCTTTGCGGGCATCAGTTTAGTGATCACGCCAGTCATGCCTCAATACCTCTGGCAGGGTATATTGGGTCCTCTCGATGAGGCGTATACATCGGAATTCACATTTAGCTCATGTGGTTGTATATCAGTTATTAGTAGCTCCCACAGTCAGATTCTAGTACATTGAACATGTTATCATTACAGTTCAATACTTAGTTTCAGCATGTTATAAACTTGGTCATTGCATTCAGTTAGTTCATGTTCAGTATTTTCAGTATAGTATCATGCTCATCTCATATCATTGCTCAGTTATATGATTTGTTTAGTTATGTATATTGTTTAGCTTTATTCTATAATGCATGCTCAATACCTTTCAAGTACTGACACATACTCTGTGCTACATCTTCTCATGATGTAGGTTCAGGTCCTCAGCTTTCAGATCACGCATAGATCGGTTCCCGATCTCCAGTTCACCAACATCAGTGGTGAGTCCTCATTCTTCGAGGATGATTGGCATGATCATCTTTTTCCTTTCAGTCTTTAGTTTCAGTTTTTGCTAGATTTAGCTAGGGCATGTCCCAGCATCTCTAATTAGTTAGAGGCTTTATTTCAGACATAGTTAGATTCAGTTTTAGCTTTGGAGTTTGATATTTCAGTTATCATTAAACTCACAGATTATTTATTTAAATAGTAATGGGTATTCCCCATCATTTCAGTTTATGATGATTTAAGCTTTCGCACATTACTTTCTTAATTCAGTTATCTTTAAGTATGCTTATGATATGCCAGCAGGGTTAGCTTGGGGTCACTCGTGATCCTAGGTCCCGTGTCCGCATCCCGGGGGTAGCTTCGAGGCGTGACAAACTTGGTATCAGAGCATTAGGTTTAAGTGTCCTAGGATGTCTAAAAAGCCGCACTAAGTAGAGTCCTTTTCATGGGTGTGAAGTGCACCACATATAATGAGAGGGAGGCTACAAAGTGTTTTAGGAAAACTTCACTTTCCTGATATTCTTATCGTGCGTAAGGTATGGTCTCTTTCTAATCCATTGTGATGCTCTTTTAGATCATGCCTCCTCATAGATCTTACGAAAGGAATGTGAATGCACGCAACACTAACGCAGCTCCTCTAGTCCTAGATCAGGAAGTTTCAAATGCTGAGTTTCAGAATGTCATTCAGCTTTTGGCTCAGAGTATGACCAACCAGAACAACCAGCAGGTTCCAATTCCTACAAATGCTAGTGGTGGATTAGTGGCAGCCAGGGTTCGTGATTTTGTTAGGATGAATCCTCCTGAGTTTTTAGGGTCGCAAATTGGTAGGGATCCCCAAAACTTCATAAATGAGGTCAAGAAGATCTTTGGAGAAATGCAAGTGACTGGAAATGATAGGGTGGAGTTAGAATCCTACCAGCTTAAGGATGTAGCTCAAAACTGGTTTACTCAATGGAAAGAAAATAGGGGTACGGATGCAGTTCCTATCACTTGGGAGTGTTTTAGTGAGACTTTTCTGTACAGGTTCTTCCCAAGAGAGTTGAGGGAGGCAAAAACTCAAGAGTTCATGAATTTGAGGCAAGGTAGCATGTTGGTCCAAGAGTACGGACTCAAGTTCACCCAACTCTCTATGTATGCTCCTCACATGGTTGCCAATTCCAGGGCTCAAATGAACAAGTTTCTATATGGGGTATCCGACTTAGTGAAAATAGAGTGTAGGAATGCTATGTTGTTGGAATATATGAACATCTCTAGGCTCATGACTCATTCTCAGCAAGTTGAGGGAGATAAGTTTAGGGAACATGCTAAGGATAATAAGAAGGCTAGAACAGACAACTATGAGTATTCTCAATAGAAATCGGGTGGTGGAAATCACTCGCAGTTTTAGTAAAAGTCTTCAGCTCCAGCACCTTCATCCTCTAGTGTTCCATCTTCTAGGTTTTGACAGGATCAGAAAGGTAAGGCATCAAGCTCTAAGTCTGAAGGGAGTATTTCAGGCACTAGAACCTACCCAACTTGTCCTAAGTGTGGTAAGAACCATCCGGGCGAGTATCTTGCAGGAAAGGAAGGATGTTTTGGATGTGGTCAGTCTGGTCAGAGGCTGAGAGATTGTCCTTCTTCTAAACAGGGTCAATGAGGCAATAATGGTAGGGATCAGTCTACAACTTCAGTAGCACCAGCAGGTCGCCCAACTCATCAGGGTAACTCATTAGGTACAGGTGGTGGTCAGCGCCAAAACAGGTTGTATGCTCTTCAGGCTTGCCAGGACCAGGAATATTCTCCTGATGTGGTCAGTGGTACGTTACGATTATTTAATTTAGATGTTTATGCTTTGTTAGATCTATGGGCTACTCTTTCCTTTGTAACTCCATATATAGCAGTAAATTTCGGTGTCAGTCCAGAAACTTTCTCAGAACCCTTCTCTATCTCTACTCCAGTTGGTGACCCAGTTATAGCTAAACGGGTATACATAAATTGCCCTGTCTCATTCTCTCAACGTGTCACCTTAACAGATCTTGTAGAGTTAGAAATGGTAGACTTCGATATCATTCTAGGCATGGATTGGTTACATTCCTATTATGTATCAGTTGATTGTAGAACTATGATCGTTCGCTTTCAGTTTCCAGACGAACCAATCTTAGAATGGAAGGGTAGTAGATCAGTGCCTATGGGTCAATTTATTTCTTACCTTAAGACCAGAAAGATAATCTCTAAGGGTTATCTCTATCATCTAGTTCAGGTTAAGGATTCAAGCTCCAAAACTCCAACTCTTGAGTCAGTTCCAGTAGTTAATGAGTTCCCAGAAGTGTTTACAGAAGATCTTCTTAGAGTTCCTCCCAAAAGGGAAATCGACTTTGGAATTGATCTCCTTCCAGATACCCAACCTATTTCTGTTTCTCCTTACATAATGGCTCCAGCTGAGCTTAAGGAATTGAAAGAGCAGTTAAAAGACCTTCTAGATAAAGGCTTCATCAGACCTACTATTTCCCCATGGGGTGCACCACTGTTGTTGGTGAAAAATTAAAGATGGTTCTCTTAGGATGTGCATTGACTATCGGCAGTTGAACAAAGTCACAATCAAGAATAAGTACCTTATCCCATGATTGATGACTTTTTCGACCAACTTCAAGGTGCTAGTCATTTCTCGAAGATAAATCTCAGATCTAGTTATCATCAACTTAGAGTCAGAGATAGTGACATTCCAAAAACAACCTTCAGAACTCGGTATGGTCATTATGAATTTGTAGTTATGTCATTTGGACTAACCAATGCTCCTGCAGCTTTCATGGATTTGATGAACAGAGTGTTCACGCAATATTTGGACTTGTTCGTTATCATTTTTATTGATGATATCCTCATTTACTCTAGGAATGAGGAAGAACATGCGACTCATTTGGGGGTTTTCCTGCAAACTCTCAAAGATTGTCAATTATTCGCTAAGTTTAGCAAATATGAGTTTGGGTTGCAATCCGTTGCTTTCCTTGGGCATATTGTGTCTAGCAAAGGGATCCGAGTGGATTCTCAGAAAATAGAAGCAGTGAAACAATTGCCTAGACCTACCTCTCCTACAGATATCAGAAGTTTCTTGGGTTTGGCAGGCTACTACATAAGGTTTGTGGAAGGATTTTCATCCATAGCTTCTCCATTGACTAAGTTAACTTAGAAAAAGGTTAAGTTTCAGTGGTTAGATGAGTGTGAGAAGAGCTTCACAGAAGTGAAAACTAGGTTGACTACACCTCCTTTTTTGACTCTACTAGAGGGTTCAAATGGTTATGTGATCTATTGTGATGCATCCAGAGTCGGCCTAGGTTGTGTGTTGATGCATCTAGGTAAGGTTATAGCTTATGCTTCTAGAGTGATTAAGGTGCATGAGAAGAACTATCCAACTCATGACCTCGAGCTTGCAGCAGTGGTGTTTGCACTTAAGATTTGGAGACATTACTTGTATGGTGTTCACGTAGATGTGTTCACTGACCATAAGAGCCTTCAATATGTGTTCACCTAGAGAGAGTTGAATCTTCGCCAGAGAAGATGATTTGAGTTCCTCAAGGACTATGATATAAATGTGCTTTACCATCCTGGTAAGGCTAATGTAGTAGCAGAAGCTCTTAGCAGACTATCTATGTGTAGCACATGTTGAGGAAGAAAGGAAGGAATTAGCGAAGGATGTTCACTGGATTTCTCGCTTAGGAGTTTGCCTCATAAGCATATATATTGATGGTGTAAAAGTTCAAAATGGGTCAGAATATTTATTGGTAGCGGATGTTAAGGAAAAGTAAGACAATGATCTGATATTGCTTCAATTAAAGGGTGCAGTTCATCAACAGAGAGTTGAGGTTTTCTCCTAAAGGGGAGATAATGTGCTTCGTTATCAGGGTCGGTGATGTGTCCCTAAGGTGGGTGAGTTGAGACAACAGATTCTTGCAGAATCCCATAACTCTAGGTATTCTATTCATTCAAGCACCACAAAGATGTATTGTGATCTGTGGGAAGTCTTTTGGTAGAATGGTATGTAAAGGGATATAGCAAATTTTGTGGCTAAGTGCCCTAATTGTCAACAAGTGAAGGTAGAACATCAGAAACCAGGAGGTATGACTCAAGAGATCAATATTCCTACTTGGAAGTGGGAAGTGATCGACATGGACTTCATTACAGGAAAGTTCCATTTCAAGAAACCAAGGGTAAGGATGGTAGGAAAGTTCAACATAGTGGTTTTGATTAAGGTGCTCCAAAGAAAAATAGATTATAAGCTCTTCAGACTTGACAGGATTGTGAGGGTTCTCTAGATGTGGTGACTTGTATGTTGAAAGTCTTTCATCTTGATATTTATGCACTTGATCCGTGTGATACCTTATCATTTGTTACTCCTTATGTGGCCATGAGATTTGATGTTTGTCCCAAAATCCTTTCTAATCCCTTTCATGTCTCTACACCTGTGGGTGATGTTATTGTGTCTAAGAGAGTCTATAGAAATTGTCTTATTTTCATTTCTCATAGAGTCACTTATGTTGATCTTGTAGAGCTTGATATGTTAGATTTTGATGTTATTATTGGGATGGATTGGCTCCATGCATGTTATGCTTCTATAAATTGTAAGAACCGATTGGTCACTTTCAAGGTTCCGAACAAACTTATCATGTCAAGGGAAGAGGGAAATTGTGTTCTTAAAGGTCTGTTTATATTTGCCTAAAAGCTAGGAAAATGATTTCTAAGGGTTGCATTTATCATTTTATTTTTGTTAGGGATATGGATTTTGAAACACCTACTGTTGAGTTAGCCCTGGTTGTAAATGAGTTTCTGAACTATTTCTCAATATTCTTCCCAGTATTTCTCCTGAAAGGGAAATAGACTTCGGTATTGACCTTTTTCCAGATATGCAGCCTATCTCTATTCCTCTTTATCGTATGGCCCCAACAGAACTTAAAGCTAAAGGACCAATTAAAAGATTTATTGGATAAAGGTTTTATTAGACTGAGTCACTCTCCATGGAGTGCTCTGGTTTTGTTTATTAAAAAAATGGTTCTCTCCGAATGTGCATTGACTATCGGCAATTGAATATGGTTACCATTAAGAATATATATCATATTTCAAGGATTGATGATTTGTTTGATCAACTCCAAGGAGTGAGTTACTTCTTTGAGATTGGCCTCCAATTAGGTTATCACCAATTGAGGGTGAAGGAGGATGATATTCCTAAGATGGCTTTGCGAACTTGGTATGGTCAATATGAGTTTTTGGTGATGTTGCTTGGTTTGACCAATGCCCTAGTGACATTTATGGATGTGATGAATAGGGTGTTTAAGCAATATCTTGACATGTTTTCTATTGTGTATATCAATAATATCTTGATTTACTTACGAAGTCAGGATGAGAATGTTGAGCATTTGAGGATTGTGTTGCAAATTCTCAATGACCGTGAATTGTATGCTAAATTTAGCAAGTGTTAGTTTTGGTTGAGGTCCATTGCTTTCCTTGGCCATATTATCTCCGGTGAAGGTATCCAAGTTGATCCTATGAAAACCAAGCCGGTTAAGAATTGATGTAGACCTTTATGCTCTTTGGATATATGAGGTTTCTTGTGTTTGGCCAGTTACTATAGAAGGTTTGTGGAAGGATATTTCTCTATTGCTTCACCTTTGACGACAATGACTCAAAAAGGTAAAATTCTTATGGTCGAAAGCTTGTGAGAAGAGTTTCCAAGAGTTAAAGGATAGACTCACCTTGGCCCCTATTTTGACTTTATCGGAAGGATTGGATGGTTTTGTGGTCTATTGTGATGCTTCACAAATTGGTCTTGGTTGTGTTTTGATGCAGTATAGGAAATTTGTTGCTTATGTATTAAGGCAATTAAAAGTGCATGAAAAGAATTATTCGACTCATGATTTAGGGTTAGCGGGGATTGTATTTTCTTTAAAGATTTGGAGACATTACGTGTATGGTTTTTATGTAGATGTGTTCACTGATCACAAGAGTTTAAAATATGTGTTCACTCAAAAGGATTTGAATCTTTGCCAAAAGAAGGGGATTGAGTTGTTAAAGGGTTACGACATGAGTTTCCTATATCATCCCAAGTGGTGACGGATGCTCTTAGTCGATTATCAATAGATAGTATTGCTCATGTTGTGGATGATAAGAATGAGTTATTTTGTGAGGTTCATATATTGGCCCAATTGGATGTTCGGTTAGTTAATTCCTATGAGGGTGGTGTTGTTGTTCATAATGGTTCAGAATCGTCTTTTGTTTCGGATATGAAGTCTACGAAAGATCTTGATCCGGTATTAGTTGGCTTGAAGAAGTATTTTTTCTAAAAAGAAATATAGTCTTTATCCCAAGGGGGAGATGGTGTCCTTAGAAATAAAGGTTGGTTATGTGTTTTGAATATTGATGAATTGAGCAATCAAGTTTTGATAGAAGCTTATAGTTGTTGGTATTCTATTCACCCGGGAGCCACTAAGAAGTATGATGTATTGTGGAAAGTCTATTGGTGGAATTGGATGAAGAAAGATATTGCAGAGTTTGTGGCTAAATATCTGAACTGTCAACAAGTGAAAGTGAAGCATTAAAATCCAAACGGTTTGACTTAAAACATTAGTATTCCTACTTGGAAGTGGGAAAATTTGAATATGAACTTCATTAAGGGTTTACCCGCACTCGTCGATAATTTTACTTGATTTTAGTCATAGTGGACCGAATGATGAAATTAGCTCACTTTTTCCCCGTTAAGACTTCATTGTCATCAGAAAATTATGCCAAGCTTTATACTCGAGAAATGGTAAGTTTGCATGGAGTGCCTTTTTCCATTATCTCTAATCGAGGTACTCCATTTACATCTTAGTTTTGGAAGTTATTTAAAAATGGTCTTGGTACTCAAGTAAAACTTAGCACAACTATTCATCCTCAGACTGATGGGAAAACCGAGCGTACCATTTATACTTTAGAAGACATGCTAGGATCTTAAGTTGTTGATTTCAAAGGAAATTGGGATGATCATTTTCCTTTGATCAAGTTTGCTTATAACAATAGCTATCACTCTTGCATTGGGATGGCACTGTTTGACGTCACTTTAATAGGGCTTGACTTATGCATGAGGCTATGGAAAATGTTTTACTTATTTGTGAGTGGTTGAAGACGGCTCAAAGTCGACAAAAGTCCTATTCCTAAGCTAGAAAAAGAAAACTAGAATTTATTGTTGATGATTGGATCTACTTGGAAATTTCACCCATGAAGGGTGTAAAGATATTTAGAAAGAAAAGGAAGTTTAGTCCCCATTATGTGGGCCCATATAAAATTTTGTGACTTATTGGCAAAGTTTCTTATGAACTTAAGTTTCCTAATGATTTAGCATTGGTACATCCGGTATTCCATGTCTCTTTGTTGAAGAAGTGCATTGGCGATTCGAGGTTCATTGTACATTTCAAAGGTTGAGGAGTTAAAGAGAATCTTTCGTATTAATTGGTTCCGGTTGAGATTTTGGATCAACAAGTTCAGAAGTTAAGAAAGAAGGAAATTGCTTCTGTGAAGGTTCTTTCGAGGAATCAATTAGTTGAGGATGCTACTTGGGAGGCCGAAACTAATATGTCCCGGTATCCTCATCTCTTTCCCTCCACTCCTATTCTAGCTTGAGGTATTAGTACCTCATGGTTCATTCTTTCGAATTCATGCAGTTTAGTATTCTCATGTTTCCATATGCATGCGTGTTCATGAAAACTTAATTTCTATGTTAACATTTAGCTTGGGTGATTCTACATGTGCATTTTAATGAATTGGAATTCATGTTGGGTTGTTAGTTTCTTTCCTACTCTATTCATGCTATCTTGAGTCTCATTCAAGAATGAATGTGCGCAAGGGGGAGATATTGTAACACCTCAGAATTTGAAAAAGGAAAGAAGGTCAAAGATGACTAATGTTCAGGTCCACGAGACCAATCTACGATTCGTAGGATATTCTACGGGTTGTAGGCCAGTAAAAACATTTTGGAAATCAAGACCGTAACCCATTCTACGATTGACCAAGACAGTCTGTCGAATGGAATATAGGCCGTAGGAAAGTCCTGTAGAAAGGTTCCAGACTTAGCGACATAGTGTGTTGAAATTAGAGGTCTACAAATAAAGTGTTTAGACCTTAGGAAGTTTGATAATCCGTAGAAAAGAGTAATAAGATTTGCCAAAGATTTAGGCCTAGTTACTAGACCTACGGTTGACCAGTATGGTATGTATTAATTTCTAAGGTCCATAGGTCGCAACCGTAGGACTGACCAGCAGTTATTTTAAAAGGTATTTTGGTCTTTTCCTATGTTCCTAATTCGTATACTACGTTATTTTGGCCTATAATTAAACCCCGTTAGCTAATTTTTAGTCGTAATCTACCCATTCTCAAATCATTCTCCCCAAAGCCCCTAAATCCTCTCAAGAAGCAAAGAAGAAGCAAGGGTTCAAGTTCAACCCTCTTTTCACCATTGATTCTAGACTTTTATCCTCAAGATATGTAGGGCTTCATCAATGGGTTTCATTGACCCATTAAGCCCTAATGTTTCTCGATTCTCCTAGTCAAATTTCAGTTCAATTAGTTAGGTTTTCATTCAATTCCTCATGGATTCTATTTGTATGGATTCAATTGTTTATATTTGATCATATTAAGATATTTTTTACTCTATTACATGGTTTCCAATAAATTCCATGTGAACCCATGCTTTTATCATGATTTTCACTATGAACCATAATTTGCATGAACTTAAGAAGAAACTATGAATCTATGAATGGTGTTTTCATAAACTTATGCATCATTTATAAAAAAGAGACTGGTTTATGAGCTGGGGTGCTATAAGATTGGAATCAATGAAATTGTGAAAGGTTTTCTCACAAATTAAAGAATTGTGGCTTAGTGAAGGGTTTTCTCACATAGACTTGATCCAAGATTTAATGATCTACGATATGATGTTGAAGCTTGGATTAGTATTTGAATTGTGTTTTTCCATGTATGATGATAACCTTATGAAATTGACTATTCCATTGGGATTTATTTTAGCACCGAGAGAACTTTGATGTGGAGGCTCAAATAGGGTAGTCTCTAGTAGCAACCTCTAGTTCCAAACTATGTGCCTCGTAGATTTGGCTTAAATGGCCTAGCTAGTGGATCCACATATAGCATATGACATGATACAAAGTTCTATCATGGAAAGTAGTCTCTCCCTTCTTGATATGGGAGTTACACCGGATTTCATGTATAGCTCACATGGTCTATTATCGGTTAAATATAATATCCTACAAAATAAACTATGTTACTCTCAAATGTTTTACAAAGCTTTCTTTATGTTTTTAAGATGCATTGACCATGTTACTGAATTATGATACTTCCTTAAAAGTTATTACTATGTTAGCTTGGTCATATTTTTCAGGTTTTGATTATGTCCCCTTATGATCATGTTTTATGTTTTCATGCATATCTTTCATACTTAGTACATTCCATGTACTATTGTATATTTGTACCTACATTGGTTCACTAATGTAAGGCTTGACGATCCTCTCCCTCCGTTCGAGACTAATGGATGACCGTGTAGATTCAAAGACTTTGTGAGTCCTCCGATTCCAAAAACCTTGTCACCTTTATTGGTTTCTTATGTCATTTACTTTCGGATGTTGTACGTGATGTACAGGTTATGTCCTGACCATTTATTTTGATGTAATAGATGGCTTGTCAAGACTTTGATAGATTTCCTCATAAATGACATTCTCTTTACTTCATGAGATTTCTTGATTTTGTCTATTATGTTGTGTATATGCATGTCAAGTGGCTTGTGCACGGCCTCTCATGGTCTTATGTGTCATGTCACATCTAGGGTGTACTTTGGGTCATGACACTACAACTTATCCCCTGTGTAGGACCATATTGAGATTTATTTAGTTAAAGTAGTCTCGTGGGTTATCTACTCCTTCGGTTAGAGGTGGTGCTTTTGGTGTTGCCAATAATACATTAGGTGTTCAGGTTGAGGTTTGACACGGTCCGTTCTATTCTTTTGTAGGAAGAGACTCCACGTATCTTTTATTGGGATGCAATTTAGCGGTTTTACCCGTTTGTTCTTATTTTTGAGTGATTTGGGGTTTTCTTGCCCGTTCAAGTTTATTTGGTTTATCATTTATCGTGGCCTGTTATGGCAGCTTGATTTGAGGTTTGTGGGTGTGTTTTGCCTCTTGTAGTTGATACCTCTTTGTAGTCGATCCACTAGGCTGTTTTGCTTTGCTTCAGAGTAGTGGTTGAATAACTTCATGTGCCTTTGCCTTTATATTCATGTTGTCGTTGTGGCCTTGGGATTGTTGGTTTCCCTTTTTTCCAATTTTGTTATGTGGTTTTGCTTCGATATTGATCCTTATTTAATAGGTCGCTAGACCAGCTTTACTCAATTTGAGTTTTTTGTTGTAGATCCTAGTTGGCTTAGTCTTGTCTCATCCCTTTTAGTAGTAGTTGGGAGATAGCTAGGTTTCGGATTTGTGTGTTTGGTAGTTAGCCTTCTTTTGTTGTGGTAATCCTTTTTGGTTCCTTTCTCCATTTTCCTTAGTCTTTTATTGTTGAGAGATATTGTTGAACATGAAGGGTCCACATACCTCCATTAAATAACTAAGATGTTCATGGGGATCCTTATGAGCTAGTCCGCTAAAGACTCATTTCATCTGGAGCAATTGTATCATAGTTCTGGTGATGTGAAACATAGCATTCCCAGTTATGGGATGTATCCGGATTGCTCCCATGGTTTGAATAACATTAATGTGCATATTATTCAAATCACCAATATTGTTGTTTTAACCATAGTGACTATCGTTGTCACTTCCATGGTCACTTATTTCATAAACCGACAAATTAACCAGTGATATACCGTGAGTTTATGGTATTTTTAATACATTTCACTTAAGATTGTGTGTGTCTAGGGCCTTTTTGTATTGGTTTTTAAGTGTTTTTATCATGTTTTGCAGGAAAGATGTTTAGGCGCGGAAGTAAAGACACAGCTAAAAGAAATGTAGAAAAGGGAATCTACGGAGGTGATCTACGAACCGTAGGTCCATTGACGCTCTGTAGATGGTGAACGTAGATCAGCAGGCAAGGCATGGAAGGCAAATCAGGGAAATCTGACCAAGTGTGGAACCATGGCGACCATTAACAGTCCATAGATTGATCTACGGAACATACTGCTGATCCGTAGAATGATACTGCGAGGGTTCCAGTACCTAATTTTTGAAGATTCTAAGTGTGGAGCTACATAGAGGGATTGACGGACCATAGATCGATCTACGGTCCGTACCAGAGTTCCGTCGTTTTCTTCAAAGATGTTGATTTTTAGAAGCTGAAGTATTTTCCAAGTCCTGGATGACGGAAGGGACTCACGAACTGTAGATCCATTGACATTCCGTGAGTCAGTCTCGTGGAATGAAGACGCGTGCCTGAACAAACTTTCCTTAGTTTGTTTCCCTTTTAATTTAGGACTTGTTTTCTATAAATAGGGTATGTAAACCTCATTTTTGGGGGTTACACTTTATTACTTTAGTTCTATTTTGTGACTTGGGATTTTATTGTTGCATACCTAGCAATACTTGATTTCCTAAGTTGGTTTTGAAGATTTTGGTATTGAAATTCAAGTTGAAATTCCGGGTTTGTTAATCTCAATTACGTAAGTTCATAATTCTTTCATCCAAAACAATGTTTCATCGAGCACCATTTCTTTTAGATAGAAGGGTGGGCCTACACACTTGGAACAGCCTCACCAAGAGTCTGCACAGGCCCAGGAGTTAGGATCCCCTTTCTCTCTGATCCTTCGTGCGTTCTTTATCCTATTCCGATTCGATTTAGCAGCTGGGTGAGCCTTCGCTTTTTGGATCGTCTTCTGCCCAATGCGGTACCCCCCATTTTTTGGTTCCCATTGGGTTTACCTATGAATATGTTCATATGATTATGGGTGACTAAACTCCACAACTAGGGTTGTGGGAACCATGAGCAATTAACAAAGTATGAATAGTAAATAAGCAATTCTTGAATAGTGTTTTGCATGCATTGATAAATCTTTCATTTACAAGTCTTTTTAACGGTGCGCAGCGTTAGAACTTGCCTTGTTGCTATTTGCTGGACCAAGGAGGTAATCAACAAGAAAAGAATTATCAACATAGATTTAGTGTGATACTATCTAATAGTCTAGTGCCGATTAGTGCGAAGTAATAACTAAGTCAAACATCGATGTGATGTCTAATATGAGGTAAAGGTAAGGGTTAGTAAATTATACATACGTAGCCGGACCAAAGTGCTGGGTGAAATTCTCTAGATGTCGGACCAAGGATTTAGAGATACCTAGCTTATCACTTTGCATGTAGTACACTAGGAAATGATTGCTATTACTAGGATTACTGCGTTATGATCTTGTGGGGAACACGTATACCCTAGTTAATTCTCTCATCTTGATAACAACCAAAATTGAATTTTGTTTACTGATTACTTATTGAATTCTTACAATTTGTTTCACAAATCCCCCCCCTTTAATTACTTGTTTCTGGAAGTAATTTGACTAAACGAATATAATTGTTGGTTAAAGTTATGTCTAGTCCATTTTCCTAGTGGGATCGACCCCAACCTACAAGTTGGGTTCTGTACTTTATAACGATCGCTTATCCTTCTTTAGGGAGGTGTAATTTGAGTGTATCAAATTTTGGTGCCGCTGCCGGCGAAATTGGCTTTTAGATTTATTTTAACTACATTATTGAACTTTAGTCAAATATTTCCTAATTTTACTTTTTCTTTTTGACTCTAGTGTATGCCAAGTACACGGAGCCAGGATGAACCACTTACTCCTTATGATCCAGAGTTGAACCGAACTTTGTGATGAATGAACAATCATGGAGTTCAAGTTAATCCTATCGGAGGCAATCTAGGCGATGAAGTTGAGTTGCAACCTCCGAGGGTAGTTGGTGGAGATAACCAAGTTCTAGCTGAAAATCAATTGGGAGATGCATTGTGGGTGCAAGGTCCACTAGGCCCACAACTGCATGACAAATATAGGGGCAACATCAATATTGCTAACTCTGATGGACCTCTTGTCCAACCCCTTTGCCTCCGGGGCACACATTTGTAGTGACCAGTAGCTTGATGTAGTTGCTTACAGCGAGGGGCTTGTTCTCGGGGTTGCCATTAGAGGACCCACATGCTTACATAGCCATGCTAAGGGTGGTTTGCAAGAACTGTGTGGGTCGACCAGACTTAGATATGGATGTCATCGGATTGCGAGTGTTCCCTCTCTCACTAACAGGCGATGCTGCTGTATGGTTCACTGAGCTTCCTTATAACTCAATCTATACATGGAACTAACTGAAGGATGTGTTCTTAGCAAGGTATTATCCAGTGTCCAAGAAGCTCAATCATAAAGATAAGGTCAACAATTTTGTGGCATTACCTGGAGAGTCTGTAAGTAGCTCTTGGGACAGATTCACTGCGTTCATAAGAGGTGTTCCGAATCACCGTATTGATGATGAGTTACTGAAGGAATATTTCTATCGAGGTCAGGATGACAACAATAAAGAAATGCTTGATACTATTGTTGGAGGTTCATATGGTGAGTGCACATACGCACAGATGGCAGAAAAACTAGAGAAGATCTCTCGCAATAATAAAGCATAGAGCACAAGGAGGCCGGATACTGGAAGAAACACATTTGTCGTTCATGCTATAAACAACTAGTCTGCGGATGAGATTCATGAGAAGATGGCTCAAATGAGGACCCAGTTGGGGTTGGTATTGAAGCATGTGAGCGGAGGTGTGGAAAAGGTAAATGTTGTGAACTACTTGACTAGAACTCCACCACCTGTTGAAGAGTGTTACTATGAAGAGGATACTTATGCGGTGAATGATCAGACGGGGGGTTTCTGACCAAATGCCCAAGGATACAACATGGAAAATTGGTGCCTAGGTCAAGGAAACCAAGGTCGAAACTATGGCAATTACAACCGAGAGGATCAATATGTCCGGGATAGGAACTTCAATTGCGACAACAACTACAATTGGAACAACTATGGAAACAAAAACGATTGGGTTGGACCTTATGTTCCCCCTCAAAATCGGGAATCTAGTACTAGGGAAGCTGGAGGCAATATGGCGCATATTGAAGATATGATGCAGAAGATGATGAGAAGGTTTGATGCAACTGATGAGAATGTGAAGGAGATGAGAAACGACTTGTCTGGTATTGGTCAAAAGGTTGATGCCCAT
>JAJOOG010012164.1:0-15266 GCA_029582565.1 Solanum infundibuliforme | reverse complement strand
TAAATGTTGAATGAAGAGAAATCATTCATAATATTCTTTTATTTTCTTAGTTTATATTGAAGCCTAGTTTTTCGTCCATCTTGTTATTTACCGTCTCATTCATAAGTCAATGTAATTTTTTTTCAAATGTATTAACATTGTTTAGTATAGTTAGATATGTATGTTGTTAGCCTCATAAAAATTACAAATAATATTAGGTATATTTTTATATCTTGAACCCACTTCGTGAAAATCCTGGGTCCGCCACTGTTTGTAACTAAAGGTCATAATATACCTGGTGTTGTGAGGTTCTAGTGAAACCATATTCTCCAAGTACAAGCATCTTTTTTTTAGTAAAATACTGTTGTAAGGTGACATGCATTTTGGCTTTGAGACTTACTGTAACATCTCGCAACTAGAAAGAACTAGAAGGAAGTTTAAAATTTGGAAATAGTTATTTTTGGAAAGTATAAGGATATCTGAAAAATTTTAAGTAAGTTAAATGAGTTTTCGGTCAACTTCAAATGACCATAACTCCTAGCTCATGAAGAGTTAGGTGTAGTTCCAGATATGACTGGAAAGCTCTTCGAATGATCTTTCCAACTCCACCAAGTTTACGTGATTCCAAGTTCGTATGAGTAAGTTATGCCCTTTGGAAGTTGGGCTGTTCGGATAAGGAAACGCCCAATTCGGATTTTTGAAGAGTAGTTTGGTCTTTTCCTTACCCAATTAATTAAATCCGTTTTTAATAATATAGTTGGGGTCAAAACTGAGTTAGTTCAGTTTACACTTTGGAGAAATAGAGTTAGGGATTTTGGAAAAAGAACGGAAGAGAAAGGAGAAAAGGAAAAACAAGATTCGCCAAGACCGATCGATTTTGGTTGCGGATTCGCCAAGGAATTGGCCCTACAAGGTATTTGAGTCTCTTATAGCCTGGGGTTCATTCACCCACGCGCCAAACATGTTTAGTTCAGCGAAATTTGTCCTAAAAGAGTTTGAAAGTTGATGTTCTTGACATGAATTCTTGAATTTGAATGTTGTTCTTGAATTGGGATGAATTGAAAAGTTCATGAGTTCGTTACGTCGCATTATAGAGTCGTTTTGAGTTAGGTTCTTAGGTACATTTGTTGGGTATCTGTATCTAAAGGTAATTTGAGAAAAAGAACCGAGGTTGGGTGATTTGGGGCTGGAAAACGAAGAAGAAATTTCGTCGGACGAAATTTGAGTATGGAAGCGCGTCGCGCGACCTGTTCCGCGTCGCAGAGCTGACACGAGGTGTTCTGCCTCAAAAGACGTTTTCGGAACCAAAATTTAATTATGCCTCAGCGTCGCGTACTCACCTTCAAATCTTGATTTTTGGTTTTTTCTCATGTTTAGCTATCTAAAATCATTCCTAAACAACATGAGATCTTTCCAAACACCAATCATAATCCTTCAATCCATAATTCAATTCAAGGATCAGTTAAGAGTCAAGTCAAGATCAGTTAAGAGTCAAGTCAAGAGTAGTTAAGCTCAAAGTCAAGAGTCATGTAAGAGAAGTTCATTTCAAGTTTTCATAAGTCTTTTACAAATGTTTTACCTTTGTTTTAAGACTTACGTTTTGAAGTTGAGTAAAGAGTAAGAGCAAAGTTCATTTTCTTTAAAATGATATATGGGAACTAAGTATTTCCAAGAGTAAATGTTTTTCACATTTAAGATGAGAGGAAACTGAGATTTCCAAAAGAGTTTTGAACAAAAAAAAGGAACATTGATTCCAAGAGAGCTTTTTAAGCTAAGTTTGACCAATTATCTCTAACCAGAGAAGAAGTTGTTTTAAAAACATATGAGCTAAGTATATTTTGGGAGTAGTATTGAGCACCGATATGGGGACGCGAGTTCATATCAACTTAATCCCCCATAAACCATGTAGCCATCATAGGCAAAAAAAGGATCATACTTTTTAGATGATTCCTTAGTGCTTTTTAGCATAGATTAGTGGATCCACTTAGTAGTTCAGGTTCTATACCGATGGCAAGGTATAGGATGGTCCTTGGCAACGTGAGGTAAAACGTTGTACCATCACTTAGGCTCATAGTGATGGTTGTCGGTTAGAGAATTTCCCACATAAGTTATATTACTTTTCTAAATGAGTAAAGTTAAGTTTGTTATTGCTTTATCTTTAACGAACTAAGATTGTTTTCAATTGTTTTATAAGCTTTATATATATATCGCATGTTTTTACTGCTTTATATTAAGTTGAGTATCAATGAGTTGAGAAGAGCCAGGTAGGTGTTTCTTTCATAATCTCTTTCTAGCCTATGTTTGTTAGCATTCCAACTCACATACTCGTATATTCAATGTACTGATGTCAGTTGGCCTGCATCTTATTATGATGCAGACGCAGGTAACCAGGATCAGCATCCAGCGCCTCATTGATCCAGCTTGAGCATTCAGAGTCTGTTGGTGAGCCTCATTGCATTCCGGAGGATTCCTTTATTTGCTTTATAGTCTTTCACATGTTAGGATGATCGGGCGTCCTGTCCCGACATCCCTTTTTGTTTTAGAGGCTTCATAGACAGTTAGTAGTTCAGTAGTCTTTGCATTATCATTCTTATGTTAAAGACTTGAGTTGCCACTTTTGGCCAAGTTGAATGTTTAATCTTTAAAACATTCTCAATTATTTTATTCAGTTCAGTTAAGTTCATTGATCATTATAGCTATGAATATTGTCTTCCGCTGAGTTAAGTAAGTCAGGTCAAGGGTTCGCTTGGGGCCAGCAATGGTCTTCGAGTGCCAGTCTTGCCCAGGGTGTAGTCTCGGGGCGTGACAATGCGGTTCCCGTAGACCCAGTTTCGATCCGATCTGGACCGATTCAATGGTAAAAAAAAAATTAATTTGTAACTGGCTTATTAGTCGTTTGCGCCTTCTAGCCGTTGGGGTGGGGCTCAATAACGGCTCAAAATTAGCCCCCCGCCCTCTACAATACCCCCTACCCCTCTCTAACCCCTTAACACTATAAATATACCCTATTCTCTTTCATTTAACTCACAAATTCATAAACTATTCCATTAACATCTTACAAAATCTCTCAATTTTCAATCTCTCATAGTTATTATTTTGTGCTATTGACTTGGAGTTCGGATTTCGGAGATTTTTTGAAGTAAATAGGAAGCTTCAATTGGCATCTCTTAATTTCAGCTTTTGGTTATATGTCTACTTTTACGTAGACGTTCGATACATTCATTCCAACTTTTATTTCTTTATTTGTTTATTTATTAAGTTAATTTTTTTTTGGTATATTATCTTGCTTGTTTTTCTTAAAATTAATTATTTTAAACTTAAACATGAATTCGGAAAGAAATAGTGATAAAAGACCAATGTCTGAAAGAAAAATAAACGAGGAGGAACTAGTAGTTCTAGTTCTAAACATTTGCCACCTAGATTTAGAATTAATACTAATGATTATACTCATGTTGATGAAACTTCTTTTATGTAACAACCAAATATTATTGAATTTAATTTCGAAAACGAAATAGATCATGAAATAGAAGTTTTACTAATTTTGAGGAAGAATTAGATGATGAAGTAGAAATAAATGACGAAGATGATAAGACCCCTACCCTTACTAGTCCGGCTACCGAATTACCGAAACAAAACGATATCCCCCTTTACCAACATTTTCAAAGACTGTTATACGTGCTAAAAGATCTTTAGTTTGAAATTTTTTGATACAAAATGAGGAAAAAAAAAACTACTGCTACTTGCACGAAATGTAAATTGACCATGAAACATTTGACTACGGAAGCGCATGTGGGAACGGGACGACTAAGAACGCATTTGAGAAAGTGTAATAAAGAATTCGCTCGCATAGATGATATGGAAAGGGTTAACAGAAAGGGAATATCCATACCTGAAAATTCTATAGGAGTCGAAGGTTCTAATATGATTCAAAGTGTGTTAAATATGACTAATTTGGCTGGCCCAAGGACACACCGCACGTATAGTAAAGAAAAAAATCGTAGAGAAATAGCTAAAATGGTTGTTGTTTGTGGTTTGCCTTTTTCATTTCCTTCACATCCTGGTTTTATTCATTATATTCGGAAATTGTATAACCCAAAATTTGAAGGTGTTCCAAGAAGTACAATTAAAAGTGATCTTTTTAAATATCAAAAAGAATATTGTCATTTTCTTCGTTGTTTATTTGTTTATTATGATGGTAGATTATCTATTACTTCTGATATGAGACGTAGTCCTAATGGTAATGATTATTTTACGGTTACTGTCCATTGAATTGACCATGAATGGAACATGCAAAAACAAATATTAGGCTACAAATATGTTGAAGACTGGTTCTTATATATTGCCTCAAAAATAGGCACTATTTTACAATTTTATGAAATATGTGATAAAATAATGAATGTCACTTTAGATAATGCTTCTAATAATTTAAAAGTAATTGATCATTTAAAATCTAGACTTTGTCCAATTGATAATGATTTTTTTCATATTAATGTGATGCACATGTTTATAATTTGATAGTAAAAGATGGTATTTCTCAATTTGGAATTTCTTGTGAAAAAAATAGAATTGCTTGTAATTGAATTTTTAAAGCTAAAATAAAAGCTAGAATTATAGAATTTAAAAATCGTTGTAATGAATGTGGACTTGCATATAGAAAAGTTCCAAAAGAAGTATGCACTAGATGGAATTCTTTATTTGAAATGTTTGAAGTTGCTTATGTTTATCAATAGCCGATACAATTAGTTTTTAATGCTCATAAGGCGGATCCGAATTTAAGAATTGGCTATGAAGATTGGGAAATACAGAAGAACTTATTGATTTTTTAAGTGTTTTTTATAAAGCCACAAATGTTATTTCTAGTCAATATTATCCAGCCATTTCTTCTGTTTTAGTAAATATTTGTGCTATTTCATCTGAATTTGCAAAATATAAAGGAAAAGATCAATTTAAAGAATCACTTGTTTTTATGATTGAAAAATTCAAAAAATATTTTTTCCCTATTCCTGAAATCTATTTGACTGCTACTTTATTCAACCCAAATTACAAATTAAAAGGTGTTGAAAAAATTTATGCAAATTTAGAAATTAAAGTTGATGAAACTTCTAGTGTTGAAGATTGTAAAAGAAGCATAATAACAAAAGCTAGAGATTTATATAATACATATAAAGCTATAGAAAAAAATGTTTCAATAGTTGAATCTCCATTTTGTAGGCCTAAAAATGATGATATAGATGAGTTTATGGATGATTATCTTGGTCTTGAATCCTCTACCAATAATGATTTTGATTTATATTTTAATCATACACGGAAAAAGATTAGGAATGAGTAAGGACAACCTCAGGCTCAACTATTAGTATGGTGAAAGAATCGTAAAAAATAATTTCCAAACCTTGATAGGATTGTTCGAGATGTGCTAGCGATTCAAGCATCATCGGTCGCTTCGGAGCAAGCCTTCAGTGCAGCGACATTTATGATTGGAGATCATCGATATTCATTAGCAAATGATAGTTTGGAAATATCAGTGTTATTTAGAGATTGGGTCAATGCCGAAAGAAGAAATACCGGACTGCCACAATTAAGTAGCCAAATAGAAGACGAAATAGATGAAATATTTGGTGATAATAATGATGATGACATGGAAGCAATGGATGAAGAACGACAAATACAACTTCCAAATAATGTTTTTTTTCAAATGATACAAAATTACGAAAAGAATTTCAAAAAAAATTCAAATATTAGTATAATAATTAGTATTCAATACCTAGATTATGTATTCTTTCTAGTATTTGTATTTGTACAATTTATTTATTTGAATAAATATACGGCTATTCGCCTTGATTTTCTTTTAAAATAGTCTCTTATATTTGATGCAAGTCATTTTATAAATTTAATTTTCAACTATTTTAATATTAGCCTAATATAAAATTGAATTTCAAAGTTTTAAACTTAAAAGTTTAAAATTGAATTTTAAACTTTAAACTTTAAAGTTTAAAATTGAATTTAAAGTTTAAAGTTTAAATTGAATTTAAAATTTAAAGTTTAAAGTTTACAAAATGTTTAATGTTTAATGTTTAAAGTTTTAACTTGAAATTTCAAATTTATAAAACTTCAATTTGAAACTTTAAAGTTTAAAGTTTCAAATTGAAGTTTTATAAAAAGTTAAAGATCTAAGTTAATAAATATTTAATAATTTAATTAAATGTTTTAATGAAAAATTAAATAATATAACAATATATTTATTTAATAATATTAAAATATAATAATTAATAATATATATAATATAAAGTGACAATTAAAGTTATTAAAATTTTTTTATCAAACGTCCGAACGGGTCGGACCTGGTTTCAGTACCGGTCTAAACCGGTTCCAAACATGTAGCTATGGGGCCGGGCCGGAACTTCTGAAAAATTCTAGTAAAATCGATTCCGATAATTCCTCCCGTTAACGAGGACCGGTTCCGATAAAACTGGTCATGTTCTGCCGGTTTGGTCCGATTGCCAGCCTTATACTAAACTAAACAAACATACACCTGAATTGGATGGTTTCTCCCAAAATTGACAAAAAAAATATTCATTTTCCTTAAAATTAACAATTTACTCTATACGTCTCTTTTAATTTGATTCAACTCAACATTACTAATACATCATATTTAATATTATTCTTATATATTCTGTCAAATGATTTCTTACTTTCTAAAAACACTGAAAAACAAGAAATTAAAAATACATATTTAAACACAAAAATTAAAGATCACCCTACATAGAAATATTTGTGCCAGTGAAGGAAACTTTGAAAGTATTGGACTGGGCTTTTTCTGAATAGAAATTTATTTTGGGCCAAAGAACTAATGCTGAGCTCATTATCTAAGGGTTTAAACTTGACCTTTTAAAAGGTTAATCAATAAATCAAAACTTTATTTTTTTTTAAATCTTTGGAAAAAATTGCAATTGTTATTCCCCGAATGTGTACTCAATAAATTCATTCTTGTGTAATAGCTCATAAATTATACAAGAAATATAAATTGCATTAGGCTATCTTGATGCGATAAATTCTGACTAAAAAGAAGTTGTTGGTGAGGGGAACCAACAAGGTCGGAGCTACGGTGGTGTTATGATGTTCAATTGAACATCATTCGTCGTAAAATTACACACTATATATATATATATATATATATATATATAGAGTCAAATCTTACTCTTTATTGGTATATATAGTATTCTGAACACCCTTGGAACCAGTGGAGACCGGTAGCATAGTGGCAAGGGTATGCACGAAATTACATGGCACCCAGATTTGATTCCTGGCCATCAACATTTTGTTTTTTTACAATTTTGATGTGAAGTGAGCAGTAGTTCGATAGTAATTGGGTGCAAAAGTATGCAACACATGCAAGATTGAATCTTAGAGAGGTACTTTTTTTTATTGAATTTACTATCCAAAGTTGCATAAAAATTTTAACTACGCCATTGAAAACCGATCTCAAATCTCCCATGTGAAATACTTCTCACTCAACCTGTGTGGGTAAAAAAATGAGTCATACTTGTGAAACCATGGTTGAATCGAAATTCAAAAATTTTAAGGAAAATTTTCAAAAATATACAACCAACATAAAATAATATGTCACATAGCCTAATAAATAATAATATATAAGATTACATAATATCATACAATATTTATATCTAGGAAAAGCCTGATACACAATATTTGAACCTTATATAAAAATATATATAATAATATGTATATAAAAAATACGTATACCTAAATATGGATTAAATTGAATATAATATAATTATTTATAATAGGCTACGTAACATAAAGATTTTCTCGAGCATAATTGTCTCAATATTCAACTGTGAATAACTTAATAAATTGGAAAATCAATAATATAATGACTCGGTTGGTCATTTTTGTTTTTTTTGTAAAGATTACTGTTTTGCCCTCCCAATATTAACTCCGAGTTATTCATATTTTAGTTTTGAAAGTTGATTTCAAACTTTGAGTAGAAAGTTGTGAATTTTTGGTAAGTTTTGAGTTTGAAAGACAAATTGGTTAAAAGTGACTTTCGGTGTCTTTTGGAGTTTCGAGTGTCGGAATGAAGTTTCGTCGATTCCATCATTTTCATAATGCAAAATTGGGTTTATAAGAGTTTTCAATTTTCTTGCACAGTCTTTTTTAGGATTTGAGGTCCTAAGTTGGAAACTTGGAGAAATTTTAGCCTTTGGATTGACTTTGGTCAACATTTGGAGTTCAGATGCTTGGATCAAAATTTTGAGAGTTTTGTTGGATTCAGGGGATGATTTTAGGCCTAGGTGAGGTCTTGGTTGATTTTCAGAGGTTCTAAGCTTGATTTGACCGTTTTAGGTGTTCTGTTCATTTCTTGTGAGTTTCATGGATGACGAGTCAAGGAGACCCCAGATTCGTGTTTCGATTGTTCCATGTAGTATAGGACGTCGAGTATAGTCGATTTGCATATATGGTTTGTGTGTACAAGGTTCCGAACGAATCTGAAAGGTCCTTTTGATGATTTGAAAGTTAGCTGAATTTTCTGATGCCTGAGTTATGTGACCTCCGCTGATGCAATGGATCTTTCTGCTTTAGCGATCTTCGCTTAAGCAAAGCCGCTCTTTCGAGGGATTCGCTTAAGCGGATCAGGGCTCGCTTTAGTGATGGTCGCTTAAGCGGAGCCTGATTCGCGACATCAGAGATGGGTTTATTCCTGCAATTTCGGGTTTTAGCCCCATTTTTAATTTTTGAGTTTGGCAAAACCTTCGTAGGCGATTTTGAAAGGATTTCTTGAGCTAAATCTTTTGGGTAAGCTTTTATGACCCTAGGACTTCATTTCCTTTGATTATTTATGGATTTCAAATCAAAACATGAGATTTTGATTGACAAATGGCAAGTTTTTACAAGAACTTGAGTTCTAAAGTAAAATAGGGATTGTGAACTGATTTTAACTCCTTTATTGAAATGGCTTTCACCAATGTGTTTCAAATGTCTTTGATAATGTCTTCAAGTAAAGTTTTTTCGGATTCAAACATCATTTTCAGAATTGGATTTTTGAGTTGATTGACCCATTTTTCAAAAAGTTTAATTGGGTATTGTTATTTTCGGAATCTTATTGTAATTACTTAACTGAAATAGATTGTGTGTCTTTAGATATTGTTCGGAAGAGGAAGACTCAAGTCTTGGATTGACTATTTGATTTAATTAAGGCAAGTGATCTCCTAAACCTTGTAAATCCAGTAAAATCGTATATTTTCCTTCATTGTGTGTGTTGGGAGTAATAGGAATCAGGTGATGGGTTTATTGTTCCACTTGATTAATCTTAATGAATAAAAAGGGGATTAATGAAAAGGCAACGTGTTGATCATAATGCTTTGTGAATTGCCCTGTTGTGGCCCCTATTTGATTGATTGATGAAATGCTTTGATGGCATTTGTGGAATTGAATTGCTTGAATTGTTGTCTCTTCCTTATGCTGTAGATTTGCTTATGTGCATTGATTTTTGTACACCATGATGAGACATATGATATGAAACTGATGAAAAATTGTTCATGCTAGTGATGTAATATAAAACCGATGGAAAATGGTTTCGGCTAGTGATGTGATATGAAGCCGATCAGAAATGGTTTTAGCTAGTGATGTGATATAAAGTCGACGGAAAATGGTTTCGGCTACTACTGTGATATAATGCCGATATGAAATGGTTTCGACTAGTTATATAAAGTCGATAGGAAATGATTTCGGCTAGTGATATAAAGCCAATAGGAAATGATTCCGTCTAGTGATAATGTGCCAATAGGAAATGGTTCTGGCAAGTGTGTGTTTATCGTGATTTGATGAAATTGATCCTTTTAATTGATCTACTTGATACTTGTGATTGATCTACATGACAATTATGATTTATCTACTTGATATTTGTGATTGATCTACATGATAGTTGTGATTGACATACTTGATATGTGTTGGTTGTTGAACTGTGACTATTAGACTGCGATTATTGAGCCTTACAACTGTGTATTGTAGAACATTTAGGTTGAGCTGATTTCTATGCAAGTTGTAGCATGACGAGGCTTAGTTAGGATAAAAGGAATATTCGTTTCCTATCTAGATTTTCTTTGTTTATCAAGTTACTTGTTTAGTACCATGTTTTTTGGTACTCACTCCTTGCTTCTACACTTGTGTAGGTGTGCCCAGTGTCGTGTGCTTGCTCATCTTGTTTTCTCATTTTGAGGCTTGTTGAAGGACTTGAGAGGTAGCTGTTTGTCATCCTGGTGGGCCCTCTTTTTCCCTTCTGGTCACGCTTTGTTCTATTTGAGAAACAAAGGCATTGAGACTTGTACTTATTTTATTTTCTCACTTTATGTATTAGTTGGTTGTACACGTGAAAACCAAGTTTTGGGGAGTTTATAGAATGCATAAGTTTTTCGCTTTATCTTGTTCTTGTTTTCCTTTCATTTTTTTTATTTCGTTTCATTGGGTTGAGGCTAACTTGTCTAGGTGGGAAAATACAACTGCCATCACGTCTATTTTTGGGTCGTGACAGAAAATTTTTGTTGGAATGATTTTGGGTTTCTCGATGTTACATGAACTTCTCACTATTTAAATCTATTGTGATGCTATTTTTTTTAGTACTCCCTTATTCAGGATTTTCACTAAAGAGGATTTGAAAAATTAAAGGGTAAAATTTAAATCCCTCAACTACTAAGTCATCTTTTTATTTTATGTTTAAAAGGTTCAAAATCTATATAAATACATAAAAAATAATTAAAAGTACCTTATATATTGTATAATTTATTACCAAGGAAATTACGGTGTGCTATCCTCTATATTCGGCCCTGGTCAAATGTTTCCGAAATGATCTTTAATCTTATGATCTTAAACATAACATGTAACGATTCGAACCGTCGTTAATTAGGAAAGGAAAAACGTCAGGAAAAACTGGGTCCCTCATCCCGCCAGAGCTAGCTAGATGTCGCCAGGGCGGCGGCGCTATAGCGGGATAGCTCTGCCAGAGCGAGAATGACGGGACAAAATTTAAATAACGCGAAGTCTTATTTTCTCCTTTTTCCAAAAACATCAAAAAGAGGCGACAATCACCCCAGAAACCCTCCAAAGTCTGCTCTAAGCTTGGGAAGGAAGAAAAAGGAGGTTTCTAACGTAGGGATGCCGATAACTTGCAAATTTTCGGTCAAAATCCACTCTCTCATCGTTCGGAAGCCTGGATTTGTGCTACAATCCCTCTGCGAATGCTTAGCGCCTAGGTAGGCTAGGTTTATTAATCGAGTAGTTATGAATCTGTTATTCACTGCGTGGCATATTGATTTTGACGGTAGAATTCATGTGTAGGCTTTCGTACACTGAAAAAAGATGTTTGTACTTGTATCCTAGGTGTTACATTAGACGTATAAAGTAGAAGAAAGCCTTGGTCGATGAACTAGGGGTAGGTGATGGGTTGATTTCCTAATTGCGAGATTGATGTCGATTATTTGCGATATTGTATGTATGCGTGCATGCGAAGAATGATATAATTGTGGAAATGAACCGAATGAATTGATTTTGAACAATGCATGCCATGAACTCGGGTATTTGGTTATATGAACTGAGTGTTGTACCTTATGGGTGTGATTGTGATTGTGGTTGTACTAACTGGGATCGGGTGTCACAATCCGGCACACTAACAGTTTGGGTATGGGTTCCATGAGAGGACTATTGACTTGTCATATGTGTGTATTATTGAGAATGTGAAATTGTACATTGCTCCTGAATTGATAACTAGTTTGTGCATTATTTATAGATATATGTGTGGGTTGGGGTGTTGTAAGTTAGTTGGGTATATTTGTTTGTGTAATGGATTTGGATTGATAAGGTTCCAATCGGGAGGTGATATGATAAGAGGAGGCCAAGGTTCCTGGTGTCATCGTGTGTTACTTAGAGAGGTGGTGACGGGTATTATCGTTACGGTTTTGGGGTGGTACTAGATCGTTAATTAATAATAGTGGAGATCTGAAGTAGTAAGAAGTAGGTCGTGGGTGGTTGGCCGGTTTGGTAGTGGTTACATCCGAAAACTCCTCTAGTGACTAGAGGGGTCAAACTATGATCAAGACTGGGATAATTAAGGTGTCGAAAATCAAAGGTACTAGTGTATTGTTAAATATCCGGAATTGGTAAGGGCAAGTAAATATAAAGGTGGAGGAATGAATGGTCTTATTGCATGTTTCGCTGGTCGATTTCTTATATTATGTGGTGGGTATCGGGGTTGACCGATGATGCCTACCAGTACGTGTGATTTTGTATTGATACTACTTTTGCTATGCCTTCTTGGCATAGTCTGGATGCAGGTTCGGTGATGTTTCGTAAGTGAAGACAAAGGCAATCTCCAACAGCTTCTGTGTCATTTACATTTTGTTATGTCTTGTACTCTTAGTAGCTCTTGTACATGTTTAGACTAGATTCTTGGGGTGTTAATTACTTTACAAGTTTTAACTGAAATTGTATTTAAAAACTCTTATTTATAAATCTTCATGAGTTTCTTTTGTCTACAGTTTTCTTAATCTTCCGCATGTTTTTAATTGTTGGGAATCGAGGGTTCTCCTACTTAGGTGTTAGAGTAGGTGCCCGCACGGCTCGATGGATTGGATCGTGACATAACAACATGTCATGCTGTGTAGAAAATCGAAATTAACATACTAAGAGAATATGACAACAAATTGAAACAGAGCGTCAAAATGATAGTAACAATTTTCGGAACAACAATTATAATCTTATGCAATTACGCGAATGTATTCTCAATGTGGCAATAAATATTTGATTTTCTTGATTAATCATCTCTCCCATAAAAATTTCCTGCATAAATAAATGATAAAATAATCAAATATGATCTTCTCATTAATTAGGTCAATTGATACTTATGTACTCACATAATCATATACCTGGAATTTTATTACGATACTAGATAGGTATGCCCTAGCTTTGCACAGGCTCAATTTTACTCTAGCAATTAATTCTCCTGCGCTATTAGATGAATAGACGAATGATATTAAGATGACAGGGTTAGAGATATCATATTGTTCGTGATCAATGAAATCTATATTCAAATCTTTCCACTTACAAATAGGGATACTAATATCTTGGGATAAACCTTTCCGCTTTTGATGCTCAACTTTTACTTGTTGACAATTAAGACACTTGGCCACAAATTCCGCTATATTCTTCTTCATCTCATTCCACCAATAGACCTCCCGCAAATCAAGGTACATCTTGGTGGCTTCCGGATGAATGAAATATCGAGAACTACGGGCTTCTGATAAGATTCGCCCTCTCAAGTCATCAATATTGGGAACACACAAAAGACCTTGATATCGAAGCACACTATCTCCCTCTTGGGAGAAGGCCTATATGGACTTTTTAAGCACCACTTCCTTCAATTCAACCAAAGTTGGATCAAGACCTTGTTTAGCTTTCACATCTGCCACAAAAGATGATTATGAACCGTCGTGAACCATAACACCACATTCGGTAGAGGCAACTAACCGAATGCCCAACCGGGCCAATCTATGAACATCTCAAACTGACTCCTTTTTTTTTTTTATCATCCTCAATTTGAGCGACACTAACCATTGATAGCCAACTAAGAGCATTCACCACCACATTTGCTTTACCGAGGTGGTAGAGAACACTCATATCATAATCCTTTAATAGCTCAAGTCACCTTCTTTGACGAAGATTTAAATTTTTCTGTTTAAATACATATTGCAAACTATTGTGGTCGGTAAAACATCCACATGAACACCGTACAAATAATGCCTTCAAATCTTTAAAGCAAACACAACTGCCGCTAGTTCTAAATCATTGGTAGGATAATTCTTTTCATGAATCTTAAGTTGCCTTGAAGCATAGGCAATTACTTTCCCATTTTGCATGAGGACACATCCTAACCCAATTCTTGAGGCATCACAATAAACAATAAATCCATCGGTTCCTTCCAATAGAATCAACACCGGAGCGGAGATAAGTCTATTTTTCAATTCTTGAAAATTCTTCTCACATGCTTCCGACCATATGAACTTAACCTTCTTTTGGGTCAATGGAGAGGCAATCAAAGAAAACCCTTCAACAAACCTTCTATAATAACCGGCTAAACCCAAGAAACTTCTATTATCCGAAGGGGATAGAGGTCTAGGCCAACTCTTAATCGCATCCGTCTTCTTATGATCTACCTCAATACCCTTACCAGAAACAATATGACCAAGAAAAGCTATGAATTTTAACCAAAAATCGCATTTGCTAAACTTTGCAAAGAGTTGTTGATTCTTGAGAACTTATAACACAATCCCCAAATGATCGGTATGCTCGTCTTCACTCCTCGAATAGATCAATATATCATCAATGAACACAATCACTAACATATCAATGTATTGTCTAAACACCTTATTCATCAAATCCGTAAATGCCGCCGAAGCATTAGTCAATCCAAACGACATTACCAAAAACTCATAATGATCATATTGAGTTCGAAAAGCCGTCTTCGGAATGTCATCTTCCTTTACCCTCAATTGGTGATAACCCGACCGAAGGTCAATCTTAGAGAAGTAACTTGCTCCTTGAAGTTGATCAAATAAGTCATTTATCCTTGGGAGAGGATATTTGTTTTTAATGGTAACCTTATTCAATTGCCAATAGTCAATACACATATAGAGTGAACCATCTTTCTTCCGAACAAATAAAACTGGAGCACCCCATAGGACCAAAAATGTCGGTAGTGCCGATACCGGTTCCGTTTCGGTTCCGACTGTTTTCCTTGCGAATGACGTCGATTTCAGTCCGGTTACGGTAGGTGCCGGTTCAATAGTCCTGGTACCGTTGCCACACTTACCTCTGTCCAATAATACTTGTTCATTATTGACTTTTCACAAGTCTTAAGATATTATAAATGGAAGGATACTTTTCGTATATCCCGCTTTGAATTTAATAAATATAATATCTTGAGAAATGTAATAGAGAAGTGACTATAATTAATGATATGACTAAATTAGGAACTAAGTATAAAATTATTTATTGATTTCATAAAGTTGACAAGTGTTGTTGGACATCTCAAAATAGTATAGTGGACAACTATTGTTGGATGTAGGAATATTTTTAATATTTATCCACTATACTAAAAATTGTTGTCCAACAATATTTGTCCAATTTAGAAAATCAAGAGATAATTTACATTTTGTGTCTATTCTATCCTTGCTGTTAAATACTACTATGTATCATCTAACACATTTTTTAAAACATTAAAT
>JAJOOG010012163.1:0-16004 GCA_029582565.1 Solanum infundibuliforme | reverse complement strand
GTTGGTTCCAGGGGGTTCACCCGAACCCCCTCGGCAAAAAATTACACTGTATATATAAGATAATTTTCTGTATTTATGTGGATATATATATTTTGAACCCCCTCAATGACAAGGAGAAAGAGATAGCCCAGTGGCAGGTTCCCTGAAAATTAAGCTTCATGTTGAGGGTTCGAATCCCTGCATTAGCGTTTTATTTTTTTATTTTTCAGTTTCAGTTTTTTTTTTTTTTTAAGGTTTCAGTTCCGTTTTCACGTTTTTTTTTTTATAAAACATGCTAAAAGTGTGGTTTTAAACCCAAAAAAATTCAAGGGTCCGCCACTAAAACTAAATACTACTACTTTCTTGAAATTTTGTTTTGTTGGCTTATATATACACATTTATACTTTTATTTTTCGAACCCCCTGAACGAAAATCCTGGGTCCGCCACTGGTCCTCACATATATCATTAAGCGTTGATATGGTAAACTGATTCGACTGCATTAATTTCTATATTTTTTTTATATTTGACCCAAGTAGGGAAAACTTGGTAAGTCTCCATCCTAGAAACTAGGGAGAGTTGGCAAAATAGTCACCTTAAAGACTTAATGTGACATTAAGTCACAAGTCTTGAATAATTTGTGGTATACCCACTATTAATGGCATCATCCACATGCCCTAATTGACACATACAAAAGACCTCACTAAGTTTTCATATCTCCACTTTGGTCCCGACGCTTTTGAGAGTCTCAAGAAGGTGTTGACAACAGCTCCAACTCTATTGTTGCCTGATTTTTCTATCTTATTTGTCGTGGAGACTGATGCTTGTAGTGTAGGCATTGGAGCAGTCTTAATGCATAAGGGAAAACCTATTGCTTATTTGAGCAAATGATTGTCCCCTAGGCATCAAACCCTCTCAGTGTATGACAAGGAGCTATTGGATTTAGTTATGGTTGTGAACAAGTGGAGTCAGTATCTAATTTGCAGGCCCTTTATAGTGAAGAATGATAAAAAAGCTTTGATGTTTTTGTTGGAACAAAAGTTGCACATAGGGTCACAACTCAAATGTATAACTAAGCTTATGCAATATGATTTCATCATTGAATATAAGAAGGGAAAAAAGAACAAGGTGACAGATGCACTATCAAGATTGCCTATAACCGAGTTGGCTGCACTTACCTTATCGACAATCAAGACATATTTGTTGGAGTTGATCAGGAAGAGTTAGGACTTAGATGTTGTACTAATTAAAGGATTCAAGAGTTGAAGGACAAAAACTCTGAAATACAAGGGTTCTCTTTTGTGCATAACCAATTAAGAAAGAATGGGAAATTGGTGGTGGGGCCTGATGAGAAACTGAGACTGGACATTATTCAAATTTGGCATGATTCAACAGTGGGAGGGAATTCTGGAATTAACCTACTTACAGGAGAATAGTTGCATTGTTTTATTGGAAGGGCATACATGATGATATCCAGAACCACATTAAAACTTGTGATGTTTGTAAAAGGCACAAGTATGATACACTTCCCTATCCTGGGTTAATACAACCTCTCAAGATCCCTACAATAACATGGAGCAGCATTAGCATGGATTTCATTGAAGGTCTGCCTAAGTCAAAAGGAAAAATAGTAATATGGGTAGTTGTGGATAGATTAACTAAGTATGCTCACTTTATTGGCCTATCTCATCCCTATTCAGCGACTGTAATTTCCAGGTTGTTTATGGATAACGTGTACAAGTTACATGGCATTCCTGAAGACATAGTGAGTGATAGGGGATCCTATCTTCACAAGTAAAATATGGCAGGAACTATTTTCCATGTTGGGAGTGACATTGAGCACATCTATTGCTTACCACCCTCAAAGTGATGGGCAAACTTGTAACATCTCGCAAATTGAAATAGCTAGGAAAGAGTTAAAAGTTGGGGAAAGAATCATTTTTGGAAAGTATATGAAAGTCTGGAAAATTGTGAAGTATGTTAGTTGAGTTTTTGGTCAACTAAAAACGGCCATAACTCCTAGTTCAGGATGATTTATGTGTATTTACAGATATGGTTGGAAAGCTCTTGGAATAATCTTTTTAACGCCGCTGAGTTTGTGCAATTCCGAGTTTGTATGAGTGAGCTATGCACTTTGGAAGTTGGGCTGTTGGAATAATGAAAGTCTAATCCGGATTTTCGAAGGTTAATTTAGTCTTTTCCTTACCTAATTATTCTAATTCGTTTTTAGGAGTTAATTGGGGTAAAATCAGACTTTAGTGAGTTTAGAAAAGTTGAAGTTTCACGCTAGGGCTTGGAGAAAAGAGAAAAGAGGAGAACGGAGAAGAGAAATCAAGATTCGTCAAGATCATCGAGTTTAGCATGTGGATTTCATCAAGGAGTGATCCCTACGAGGTATGTGAGATCACATAGCGTTGGGTTAGTTCACCCACACGCCAACTATGATTCAATTCAGTGAATTTAAGTCTTTGAAAGTTTAGAAATTGAGTTCTTGATGAACATTGTTGAAGGTTTCGTTTGAATTCTTATGGGTTGTTGATCTTAGGCATATTTATATGCCTAGAAAGCTAATTATGCCCGCATTTAAGCTTAGTTTGAATTCAATATGTGCTCGTTTATAGTTTTATTGAGTGTTTTGTTTGTTTATGAGCTAACCAACATGATTAGTTGTGTAGGTAAGCTTAAGAGGAAAAACGAGCACAAAAATGGACAATGGGGAACACAGAAGATTAAAGGCAAAAAGAACCGTGGAAGAAAGAGGTAGAAAAGAAGATCAAGGCACTGCCCTATCCTCTCCGCGTCGCGGAGAGGGGGTCTTAAATTAACTCACGAGAGTCAACAGCAGGTAGAGCCCTCCGTGTACTCTCCGTGTCGCGAAAAAGGGTTATTATTTTATTCGCAAAAGTTGAGTTAGAGGCAGAGCACTATATGGAGTGTCCGCGTCGTGGAAAAGGCTATTGTGCCTGGAATCAAATATTTAAAGCCTCTCCGCGTCGCGCCCTTTGCTCCAGTTTTTGGCCGTTTCGACTTTTAGTATAAATAAGTCATTATTTTATTAATTATTCTTTTCTGGGTTTTGAAGAACGACGACTTGGGAGAATGTTTTCACCATTTTTTAGGGTTCTTTCCTAAACTCTTTTCCTTTCGATCTTTGTATGTTATTTGAACATTGTTTGATCGATTCTTGGATTATGAGTAACTAAATACCCTAGTTCTAGGGCTGTGGCTACATGATGATTGTAATCTATTGATATTGTTATTGGGTTGATGTCAATTATTATATGAATCTTTCTTATGTTCTTGCTTTTCGTATTTCGTGACTGATCACTATTGAAATAAATACATTGTCCAAATTGAACTCGGGAGAGGAATAAGAGAATAGAACGTGGGACATAAGGAGCATGATTAATTCTAAATAATTAGGGTTAATTTGTATTTAGGATAGGGATATACCTAGAAACCATGCTTGGGTCACCATACAGGAAGAAATCATAATGCTAGGTACTTAATCCATCCTATCCCCACTCAACGATGTAGTTAGGATGTTATTTATCGTAGGCGATTAGAGATCGGGAGACCATGATCATACATTTAACCTTGTGATTCATTGATTCGATAGTTGATAATTACCTATATAAATGATATTGATTGCATGATTCCTGATAAAAGCTGCAGCCTTGGACTTTACCCAATCACTGTTTTTAAACCCTTGAAATTAAATTGCTTTTGTTACATTTTGTTATAATCTTAAAAGTAGAAACTAAATCACTTTGGAAATCTAGAATACCCTTGTGTTTAGCTGAAAGTTAGAGAAGTTAAGTAATTCTAAGCGTAAGTTTCTGTGGGTACGACACCCGGCTCTTAAAAAGAGCCACTTTAATACTTGAATGACCATGTGCACTTGCGTGTGCGATTTGGACGCAATCAGTTTTTGGCGCCGCTGCCGGGGACTTTAGAATTAGAAATTATCTTATTTTTCTGATTTCTGCAGTTAAAAAGCAAGTGTTGACAACTTGATCTTAGCAATTCATTATTGCAGGTTAATCTAAAGTTTTAAACTGGACGACGATCAAGGATTGGTATCGCCTCTAGCTGAACCGTAAAGGTTTGTTCACTACCGGAGAAGGCAAAAACGACTTACTTATCCGGTCCCTCTTGTTGCTAGTGAACTAACATCTCCAGCATCAAGAGTTGAGGAAGAAGAACTTGAAATAATGGCTGAGTTGAGAGTAAGAGACGTAGCAATTCCACGTCCTACCAATGTGACATCATGTATTCAAAAACCTAAAGCTGGTGTAAGGTTTGAATTGAAGCAGAGTATGGTGCAACTATTGCACACTAATGGGCAGTTCACTGGTCTGTCGCACGAGGATCCAACAGTTCACATTCAAAATTTCCTCGAGATCAGTGATACGTACACTCCAGCTGGAGTGAATGTGGATTATATGAGGCTCACTTTATTCCCTTTTTCTCTGCTTGGGGAAGAAAAAATATGGTTAAACTCAGATCCCGCAAACTCAATTACCACTTGGAATGATCTAGCACAGAAGTTCCTCATCCAATTTTTTCCATCTGGAAAAACAGTTAGGTTGAAGAGTGACATTTTGAGCTTTAGGTAGAAAGTGGGAGCAAACTTGTACCAAGCTTGGGACAGGTTAAAATCGATGTTGATGAGCTGCCCTCATCATCATCAATCTAATGAGGTGTTGGTTCATACCTTCATTGAAGGATTGGAATCTAACACCAAGATTCTACTTGATTCAACTGGAGGTGGTCAGGCTTTGGAGAAGACATATGCTGAACTATTCACCTTGTTGAACAGGATCTCGCAGGGAAACCCTGAACGGAATGGAGGAGGAATGAAACCTGTGATTCAGAAAACTGTAGGTATGTTAGAGGTAGATGTTGTGACTGCGACTGCACAGATTGCTGCTATGCAGAATATAATGAACACCCACTTCAGCAATCTAGCATTGGGACAACAACCCACACAGGTAAATGCAGTTCAACAACCACTATCTTGGTGTGAGATTTGTGGTGGTGGTGACCATAGTGTAGAGGTATGTGGTGCAAACCAGGACTCTGTTAATTTTGTAGGCAATGCCCAGCAAGGAGGAGTCTAGTAGAATTATGGAAACTCTTATAACCCAAGTTGGCGGAACCACCCGAACTTTTCTTGGGGTGGAAATCAAAACCAGGGTCAAGGCCTAAATCAGTATAGACACCAAGGAAATACACAGGGGTACCAACAACAGGCCCAACGGGAGCAACCTAAACAGTAATTTGGAAACATGAGCATGGAGAAGATGCTGAAAAAGATTATGGCTGATCAAGCCCAATTAGCTGCTGATGCAAGAAACAATCAGTTAGTTATACAAAATCTAGAGAAGCAATTCGGGCAGCTGGCTAGTGCCCAGAACTCACGACCACAAGGAGGTTTGCCGAGTAACACTGACCCAAATCCCAAGCAGGTAAATGCAGTAGGTATTCACAATGGTTTATAATTGGAGGAGTTAGATCCTAAGAAAAGAAACACTGATGCTGTGAATAAAGAGAGTGAACCCAAGAAGGGCAAAGTTGTTGCACAAGAAGAAAGAGTGCAACCAATTGGGAAACCACCTCTTCTATTCCCTCAAAAGTTCAAGAAACAGAAGAAGGATGAATGTTTTGGTAAGTTCCTCTCTCTTTTGAAACAAGTTCACATTAACTTGCCATTGGTAGATGTTTTGCAGGGTATACCCAGGTATGTGAAATATGTGAAGGAGATTGTGGAGAATAAAATGAGGTTGACAGAGTATGAGACAGTTGCACTTACTGAATAGTGCAGCTCCAGAATCCAAAATAAGTTGCCCACTAAATTGAAAGATCCGGGTAGCTTTACGGTTCAGATCACTATAGGGCAAATCATTCATGCGTGAGGATTGTGTGATCTAGGAGCTAGTATAAATTTGATGCCGACTTCTTTGTACAAAAAGCTGGGGTTGGGTAGTCCTAAACCTACTACCATTATCTTACAATTGGCTGATAGATCTGTAGCTAGGCCTGAGGGTGTTGTAGAGGATGTGTTAGTGTAAGTGGGATTATTGATTTTCCCAGTAGATTTTGTTGTGCTGAAATTTGAGCTAGACCCTAGGAAGATCTTTCTTGGCTATTGGGAGGGAGATGATAGATGTAGCAGCTGGGTAACTCACTATGCGGTCCCATGATAAGGTGGAGGTTTCCGATGTGTATAAAGCTTTAAAATTGCCAGCTGTGTATGAAGAGTTGTCTGCCATAACTGTGATAGATCTTGAGGCAGAAGCTCACTACATTGCATCTAAGGACCCTCTAGAGCGAGTGTTAGTGGGGGATGATATTTATGGGGATGCTGAGGCATAAGAAATTGTGCAATTTCTTGATGTGGCACTTATAGGTACATCTGGAGATCGATGGGAGCCTTTAAATAAGGTGTTGGGTCCTCCACCCAATCTCTCTATTGAAGAAGCACCTAAGCTGGAGCTAAAAGCTCTGCCAGCCCACCTCAGGTATGCAGTTTTGGTGAAGATAAAACTTTACCAGTTATTTTGTTTGCAGCATTATCTGATGAACAGGTGGAAACATCATTAATCATCCTGAAAAAGAGGAAAGCAGCTTTGGGGTGGCAAATGTCTGACATACATGGAATTAGTCCCGCGTTGTGCATGCATAAGATATACATGGAAGAAGGGCATAAGCCGAGTGCACAGCATCAGCGGAGACTAAACCCATTGATGAATGATATGGTGAGAAAAGAGGTAATCAAGTGGTTGTATGCAGGGATTGTGTATCCCATATCTGATAGCAAATGGGTAAGTCCAGTACAGTGTGTGCCCAAAAAGGGCGGAATGACGGTGGTAACAAATGAGAAGAATGAGTTGATCCCCACAAGAGCAGTGACTGGGTGGCGGATTCGCATGGACTACATAAAGTTGAATGACGCCACCAGAAATGACCATTATCCGGTACCTTTCATTGATCAAATGTTGGATAGGCTGGAAGGTCAAGAATACTACTGTTTCCTTGATGGTCATTTAGGGTATAATCAGATCGTCATTACACCAGAAGATCAGGAGAAGACTACATTCACTTTCTCGTATGGCACGTATGCGTTCAAGCGCATGCCATTCGGCTTGTGCAATGCCCTAGCCACATTTCAGAAATGTATGATGGCAATCTTCCATGATATGGTGGAGGATTTTGTTGAAGTGTTCATGGATGACTTCTCGGTGTTTGGTGAGTCTTTTGAACTTTGCTTGACTAATTTTGACAGAGTTCTTGCCAGGTGTGAAGAAACAAATCTGGTGCTAAACTGGGAGAAGTGTCACTTCCTAGTTCGAGAAGGCATTGTGTTGGGGCACAAAATCTCCAAAAGTGGGCTGGAAGTTGACAAGGTTAAAGTGGAAGTTATTGAGAAGCTGCCACCTCCCATCACAATAAAGGGAGTTAGAAGCTTTTTGGGACATGCTGGGTTCTACAAGAGGTTCATAAAGGACTTCTTTAAGACTGCAAGACTTATGTGCAGCCTGCTAGAGAAAGAGATGAAGTTTGTATTTGATGAAAAGTGTTTGCAGGCATTTGAGCTGCTGAAAAAGAAGTTGATTGAAGCTCCTATTCTGATTGCTCCAAATTGGGAGCTTCCTTTTGAGCTTATGTGTGACGCCAGTGACATAGTTGTTGGGGCAGTACTTGGGCAGAGAAAAGAAAAGATGTTCCATTCCATTTATGCGAGCAAGACACTTGATGCAGCTCAGTCGAATTACACTGTGACTGAAAAAGAGATGCTGGCATTAGTGTTCGCATTTGATAAGTTCAGATCATACTTGGTGGGAACCAAAGTTATAGTCTACACTGATCACGCTGCAATCTGATACTGGTTTAACAAGAAAGATGCCAAACCGAGGTTGATTAGGTGGATTCTGCTACTATAAGAGTTTGATCTTGAGACAAGGGACATGAAGGGAACTGAGAACCAGATAGCTGATCATTTGTCCAGACTGGAAGATTCAACTCGTATGAAGAATGAGGGGCAGATTCGTGAAGAGTTTCCTGATGAGCAATTGCTTGCTTTGGACATTGCTCAAGTGCCTTGGTATGCTGATATTGTGAATTTTCTGGTGAGTGGTTTATTTCCCATGGAGCCTCAACACATCAAAAGCAGAGGCTGAAGTATGATGCACGCTTCTATATATGGGATGAGCCCTTCTTATTCAAGTAAGGACCTGATCAGATGATGAGAAGGTGTATAGCTGAGTAGGAGGCGACACAAATATTAGAGAGTTGTCACTCTTCACCATATGGTGGACACCACAGAGGCGAACGAACTGCGCATAAGGTAGTGCAATCTGGTTTCTTTTGGCCTATTCTGTTTAAAGATGCTGCTTTGTTTGTGAAAGGTTGTGATCAGTGTCAGAGGATGGGCACTATTTCGAGGAGGCATGAGATGCCATTGAGAAATATACTGGAGGTTGAGATCTTTAATATCTGGGGGATAGACTTTATGGGACCATTCCCATCGTCCCGTGGTAATCAATACATCCTAGTTGCAATGGACTGCGTGTTTAAGTGGGTGGAGGCAGTTGCACTACCATCTAATGAAGCAAAAGTGGTTGTGAAGTTCATCCGGAAACACATCTTCACCAGGTTCGAAACTCCAAGAGCTATGATCAGTGATGGAGGTACGCACTTTGTTAATAATTCAGTGCATAATTTGTTAGCCAAATATGGAGTGAGACACAAGGTGGCTACAACATACCACCCCCAAACTAGTGGACATGTGGAAGTGTCGAATATGGAGGTCAAGCAGATCCTCCAAAAGACTGTGAATGCCCAAAGAAAAGATTGGGCTGACAAGTTAGATGATGCCTTGTGGGCATACTGGACTGCATACAAGACACCGATAGTGACTTCTCCTTATCGAATGGTGTTTGGAAAAGCTTATCACCTACCAGCTGAGTTGGAGCATAAGGCATATTGGGTGATCAAGAAGGTAAATCTGGATGCTGAGTTAGACAGTAAGAAGAGAATAACACAGCTGCACGAGTTGGAAGAATTTAGGCTCCACGCCTATGAAAATGCTAAGCTGTATTAAGAGAAGACCAAGAGGTGGCATGACAAACATATTGTGTTGCGCACCTTTGATCCTGGTCAACTAGTGCTGCTATTCAATTCAAGGTTGAAGTTGTTCCCCGGAAAGCTTCGATCTAAGTGGAGTGGTCCTTTTGAAGTGGTGAGGATGACCCAACATGGTGCTGTGGAGTTAAGAAACAAGGATAAGAGCTGTACTTTCCTTGTGAATGGTCAAATGGTCAAGCATTATTTCAGAAGTGATGTGGATCGTAAGCTTGAAGCGCTTATATTGAATGACGAATGAGTCATGAGATGAATCGTGTCGCAATGTTAAATCAGACGCTACATGGAAGGCAACCCGTGAACCATTGTAATAGTTAGGATTTATTTGTTTTTATTTGGTTATTTTAGTTGTTAGGAATTAGTAAAAAAAAAAAGATATATTAAGAAAAATACAAAAATATGCGTTGTGCCACGACCAAAACTAAGGCGCTAGATGGGAGGCAACCCATCATGTTTTTTACTAATGGGTGTTGAGCTGAAAATGTGCAGGAAGAAGAAGTTTCGCCCAAGGCAACTCCGTGCAGGGACCGCGTCGCGGAGGTGAGGTAACATTTTGCCTCGCCATGTCCAATTTGAGGCACAGAGGTCCGTGAAGGGACCGCGTCGTTGAGGGGGCCTCAAATTTTGGTTTCGACGGGACCTAGTGGTCATGTCAAGAAAAAAGGCTACTCCGTGCTAGCCCCGCATCACGGAGCAAGGGTCAACTATTGGCCTCGCCTGGAATTAAATTTCCAGTAGACTCTGTGTCTGCCCCACGTCGTGTCCCCAGGTAAGTAAATTTTAATTTTCATTATTTAAACGGGTTTAACCCATTTTTAATTAAAATATCCCGACCCATACCTATTATAACCCCTTAAATCTTCAGTAAATCCCTAATTCTTTCCCCTAAATCACGATTTCTTCCCCCATTTTCCCTTTCGTTCAATTTTCCAACCTTCATCCGTAACGCGGAGTCGAGGCAACCTTCTTCCCTGTCATTTTTCCCCGATCTCACAACTACAGGTATGTGTTCTGAGTTTTTCTTGCACGATGTTTCTGTTATTGCTATGGATATCTGTTGTTTTAGAAGTTGGGGTGGGAAATTGTTTGAAGTTGATGGGTTGTGGTGTGAGGGCACTTTTTCATGTGTCTTTAGGTGATTTCAAATTCTTGAGTAGTTATCACTTAAGGTGTTTTGGGGGTTGCCTGTCTGGAACTAGTTAGAAGAGTAGGTGAATTGGGGAATGTTTAAGCATACTGTCTAATGGTACCGTTTTGTGCTTAGGTTGGGATTGGTTGTTTCTTGGCATGTTGGTGATTTCAAAGTCTTGAGTAGAATTACCTAATTATTATGTACCTATAGACTTGGAGGATTTGTGGGAGTTGGAATTGCTTTTTCATGCTCTTATTTGAATTTTGTACTATTATGATGTTTGGTTAATTGTGTTTGTAAGCCATAACTGGGTAGTGTCGGCTAAGGGTCTATAGTGTCGAATTCTTGAGTAGACATTAAGTTGGTGTTGAATATGTGAATGGTAAGTGTGCTTGACGGTATTGGCTAGGCGATATTGTGCATTCATGGGTCTAGATTATTTGTGTGAAGTCTTGAGTAACACTAACTAATTGTTGCGTGGTTATAACTGATATTGTAATGCCCATTTGATTTGATGAACGTGATGATTACTTAAATATGTTGTTGGTCATTTTTGGGAAGTCTGAGTACCTAAGATGACACTGCATTGAGCTAAGTGTGTGCGCACACCACCCATATTTTTCTCATTATTCTGTAGTCATCGGGCTTGAACTTTGTCTATGTTTGCAGGTTATCATGCCAAGTTCACGACGACCCAGCAAGGAAGTGGCCACGTCAAGCCAGAAGAAACGTACCCGAAGTAGGAATGTCCCACTTGCACCTCCAGTCCCCAAGGGCCAAACTAGGTGATTTAGAGCTAAGGCTGTAACCAAAGAAGGGAAGGCTTGGTATAAAAAGCACACTGAGGCCACTTACTTCTCTGATGTTTGTATCGATAGGGACAGCCTGGCGCGTGAGTTCTCCCAGATCCTGAGGCAAATTAGGGAGCTTGGCATGGAGTTCATCTTTGCTAACCCAGAAAAGTGCAATTTGCACATGGTCCGGGAGTTTTACGCCAACTGGGCGCCCGAGGCACGATCCCATTATGTGACAGTGCGTGGTAGGAATGTACCCATCACTCCCACATGTATAAATGACATACTGGGTACACCACAGGACACAGACCCACTTGTGCTGACAGGGTTGATCATACTCCCTCCATACCAAGCCATCCGACACACTCTGTGCGAGACACAGTCCATGGCTCAATGGACTAACCACAGTGGGAAGAGATTGATGTCTCTTCCCTAAGCTCACATGCTTCGGGAGACACGTGTTTGGCTGAAGGTGGTTATGAACTGTCTGATACCGGGCTTACATTACACTGATATCACTCGTGAACGGGTGTGCCTGGTATATGCATTGATGACTGGCATGGAGTTGAATATTGGAGCCATTATGAAATTTTCTATACGGAAGGCCCGGGTTCACAAAGGGCACATGTATGCTTTTGGTGGTCTGATTACCAAATTGTGTCGTGTTGCAGGTGTCCCTGAGGAGAATGTAGACTACATGACACCCCTATATCCAGCACCGGTGGACATTATTTGGACCTAGGGGCCTGACACTGAGTTTGGCCCGACTCTCACCACGACTGAGCGCCATAGGAGAGATGAGCTTATCATGGCAAAGATGTTCGGCCTGAAGATGCTAAGACACCAGAATGGCTGCCATGCTTCTACTGATATGTAGTTGGGTGAGGTCGAGAGGCGCTACCCTCTGAATGACCATGCCAGGGCATTACTTGGCATTGGTCTTGAGTTTCGAGAGCCGATCGAGAATGATATTCCGACTGATGAGGAGAACATGCGTACTGGCTCAGATGTGGATTTTGACTCTGAGGAGGAGATAGACCCCACATAGGCGGATGATGAGGTCAATGGGGGCGATGCGATGGAAGATTGATCAGGGAGTGTTTTCACCTTACCTTGTGAACTATTCTGATTTTTTTTGTAAATCACTGGGGACAGTGTTATTGTATAAGTGTGGGGTGAGGGTGACAAACATATCTGATCTGTACATATATTTCTATTGTTGAACATTGTTTGAGTCTGTTTTGTCTTTGGTTTGTTTTATTTTGGGTTCCTTGGATGTTGTTTTTGGTTCTTTGGCCAAGGATAGTCCCTTTGAATCGTACAAAATACAAATTTTTTTTTTTATAGAATAGAGTCTGTAGTCATAGTTGAGTCAAGCTGCCTAATGATAGATGGATGACGACCGTCTTAAGGAAAATTTCGTCATTGAGTCTTAGGTTTGGTTGTGCTGAAGCTGAAAGTCTGAAAGGAATATGTATGAAAAGCATGGTTGAAATTGATATATGAATGCAGTTGAATTCTTGTATATGATTTGAATGTGCAACTTAAGCTTAATCTGAACCTTGTGCATGATATGATTGTGTGTTGTGACTGATCCATTCTGAGTATAACATTGTGCCGTGAACGGTGAGTTTTGGATGATATCCATGAATGCATTTGAGTCTAGAACTTGCCCAGGTTGTTATTGAAGCGAAATACAAGTGTTATTGTGCTTAAAAGATGATAATAGGCTTTATTTGAATTGTCTTGAATTGTAGCATGTTTAGAAAGAATATCCCTAGTACAACCCAATTGAGGTTTTTTTTAGCCTTGATTTTATTCTAACCCAAATAATGAAGCCGAATCTCTTTTTATTGATACCGTTAGCTTTGATCTCAAATCTCTAATGCACTATGTTAGGAGGAAAAGTGAAAACAACGGAAAGAGTGAATAGGGTGGAAAGGTGTAGTTTAATGGGGAAGAATGAAAAAAAAAGAAAAAAGAAGAAGAAAGTAAAATGATACCCCATGAGTTTGAATTTGAGATTGGCCCTGGTCCTTAGGACATTGTGCATTTCAACTAAGGTTAAAAATCCGAGTTGAAGTTGGCTAACTTAGTAAATACCTTAACGATGACCCTGACCCTTACAAGGGCATTGTGCACCTTAACTCGAGAGAAATCTCTAAGGCAAGGGTGGCTATTATTGAGTGTAAAAAAAAATAAAAAAATAATTGGGCAAATAAGAAATAAAGGCGAGGTTGGTAACACTAGTGGAGACCTGTGAAGAAGGAGGGGGCTAACGAAAAGAAAAAAAGTTGTGAATGTAATAGGAACGTTGAACATGGTGCATTAGGGAGGATAAGTCACTAATTTTATCCAAACGAATCCTCCCTTAAATTAAGCCTACATTACAACTAGAACAAGTCCTGTTTGATTTTGAGCATTATACACTTTATTAATAGAGATGTCCATAATGGGTAAGCTTATGGTTCTCAATGCATACATGTTTGAATGTTGTTGTTGAGTGAGAGTGTACCTAGTTTACAAAGTCCTTAAATTATATTCACTTTGCTGAGTTGAGTGTGTGGACTATTCTTTGGAGTGAGGGCACTTGTTGTATGAAGGATAGATGATATGTAATGGTGCACATGTTGTTGAATGCATTGGTTGCTAAAAGTTGTCAAGTCAATTACAGAAGTCATGCATATTTTGAATAAAAACATGCTTGTGTTAACTGGGTACAGATCCTTGGAAGATAGTAGCGGATGCACAAATACCATAGTAGTGAGTCTAGGTCTAGGAGTAGTTAGTAAGTTGTTCGAGGACGAACAAAGCTTTAAGTGTGGGGTAGTGATCTTAGGCATATTTATATGCGTAGAAAGCTAATTATGCCCGCATTTAAGCTTAGTTTGAATTCAATATGTGTTCGTTTATAGTTTTATGGAGTCTTTTGTTTGTTTATGAGCTAACCAATATGATTAGTTGTGTAGGTAAGCTTAAGAGGAGAAACGAGCACGAAAATGGGGAACACAGAAGTTAAAGGCAAAAAGAAGCATGGAAGAAAGATGAAGAAAAGAAGATCAAGGCACTATCGTATCCTCTTCGCATCGTGTAGAGGGGATCTTAAATTAACTCACGAGAGTCAACAGTAGGCAGAGCCCTCTATGTACTCTCCGCGTCGCGGAAAAGGGTTGTTTTTTATTCGCGAAAGTTGAGTTAGAGGCAGAGCACTCTGTGGAGTGTCCGCGTCGCGGAGAAAGCTATTGTGCCTGGAATCAAATATTTAAAGCCTCTCCGCGTCGCTCCTTTTGCCCTAGTTTTTGGCCGTTTCGACTTTTAGTATAAATAGGTCATTATTTTATTTTATTAATTATTCTTTTTTTGGATTTTGAAGAACGACGACTTGGGAGAACGCTTTCACCAATTTTTAGGGTTCTTTCCTAAACACCTTTCCTTTCGATCTTTGTATGTTATTTGAACATTGTTTGATTGATTCTTGGATTATGAGTAGCTAAATACCCTAGTTCTAGGGTTGTGGCTAGAGGATGATTGTAATCTATTGATTTTAGTATTGGGTTAATGTCAATTATCATATGAATCTTTCTTATGTTCTTGCTTTTCATATTTCGTGACTAATCACCATTGAAATAAATGCATTGTCCAAATTGAACTCGGGAGAAGAATAAAAGGATAGTATGTGGGACATAAGGAGCATGATTAATTCTAAATAACTAAGGTTAATTTGTATCTAGGATAGGGATATACCTAGAAACCATGCTTGGGTCACCATAGAGGAAGAAATAGTAATGCTCGGTATTTAATCCATCATATCCCCCGCTCAACGATGTAGTTAGGGTGTTATTTATCATAGGCGATTAGAGGTCGAGAGACCATGATCATACATTTAACCCTGTGATTCATTGATTCGATAGTTGATAATTACCCAGATAAATGATATTGATTGCATGATTCCTCATAAAAGTTGCAGCCCTGGACTTTACCCAATCACTGTTTTTAAACTCTTGAAATAGAATCGCTTTTGTTACATTTTGTTATAATCTTAGAAGTAGAAGCTAAATAACTTTTAAAATCAGGAATACCCTTGTGTTTAGCTAAAAGTTAGAGAAGTTAAGTAATTCTAAGCGTAAGTTTCTGTGGGTACGATACCCGGCTCTTAAAAAGAGCCACTTTAAAATTTGAACGACCACGTGCACTTGCGTGTGCGATTTAGACGCAACAGTTGTGTTGTTGAAGTTTCTTGCACTTTGATTCACGTTTTTCGGGTATAATTTCAGTTTGAATCTATCATATATTGAGAGTATAAATGATTCTAAGTGTTTGGGGAAAGAACTAAGTGAAATTAGAAGGTTTAGAGTTGAAAAACGAAAAAGAAAATTTGGGATTTTCTGGGGAAGGGGCTGGGGAGCCGCGCCTCTCAGCGCGCCCCAAAACAGTCTCTGAATGTGGGGCTCTGAGGTGATGTGCCAACCAGAGCACCCCAACTTATTCTCTGAATATTGAGGGTTGGCTCCCCGCTCTTCTCAGAGCGCCAGGGACACCAGTTCTCCCCATTCGTTCCCCCTCTTTTCGTACTTGTTCCTTAGCAATATACCTATGTTTTCTAGTTGATTCCAACACTCTTAGGTACATCTAAACATCATGAAATCATCCATAAACATGAGATCATGAACCATGAATCCATACTTTAATTCAAGTAAAGTTAAGAGTCAAGTCTAGAAGTTAAGAAGCAAGTCAAGAGAAGTTTATAAAGTTTTCAAAAGTCTTTCACAAACGTTTTAACTTTATTTTAAGACGTAAGTTTAAAGTTAAGCAAAGAGTAAAGTTTGAAGTGCATTTCTTCAAAAGAGTATATCGGGACTATGTATTCCCAAAGAGTAAATGTTTTTACATTTAAACAAGAAAGGAAACTGAGATTTCCAAAAGAGCCTTTGAGTTAGTTTTCAGTAAAGAGTAA
>JAJOOG010012162.1:0-17727 GCA_029582565.1 Solanum infundibuliforme | reverse complement strand
ATATATATATATATATATATACACACACACACATACTAGCTTCTTTTCTAGCAATTTAATTGATTTGGTTGTGTTATGTTGGAATATGGTCAACCTAATGTCTTTAGAAGTATATTATCTTTATACATCCTTCGTTCACTTTTACTTGTCACAGTTTTGACTTGGCACACCCATCAAGTTAATAATTAATGATATAGATATTTTACCAAACTATCTCTTATTAAATGGTGTCTTAGAAAATGATTTGGAAATAAGTATTTAATGTTGAGGGTAAAACATGGAAAAAAATTATTAGTCTTTTCTTGATATGTTAAAAGTGACAAGTAAAATTGAAAATCTATTTTAGGAATAAATGACAAGTCAAAGTGAATGGAGGGAGTATTTTAGAAATAAAGTAAAAAGGCTGAAAAAGATCATTTTTTTAGAGTGAAAAATCCCACAGTAACCTAAGCAATGAAAAAACAACTTAATTGGTTTGGATTGGTTCCAATATCTGAAAAACAAATTATTAATCGAACTGCAAACATCATCCCTTACCTAGAAAACTAAATCTACATATGCAGACTATTCTTGTTTCCATTTTATCAATATATGAGAAAGCAGAAACTAGGTAACAAACATGAGCAAGGGTTCTGTTTATCTTAACCAAGGCACGCTGTGCCAAATAGAATATCAACCCCCATACCTACAACCATTTAACCTGAGTGAGAAAAGAACTTCCTCCTCTATTTACGATTACTTAACCAGATGTTAAGACTTAAGTGGAGTATCTAAGCTTTATGCCATCCGAATACAAGGAGTGCAGGACAGGAAGCATACCAAAAGGCACCTCCATTTCGAACCTGGCCATCGAACTGGATCTACATCACTGAATCCCACAACAAGTCCAGTTAACCTGATACATACCCGTCAGATATTGATGTACAATGTTTTGAATCACCGAAAGTGTAAACAACCACTTCTTGAACCAAGCCTAAAGCGCACAAAAAAAAAAATAAAGTATAGACTAACCTTTGCTCAGCTGCATCTTCTGTTTCGACGCGCATTTTAAACCTCATTCCAGCTGAAAAGGGATGTGCAAGAGTCTTGGAGAATTTGTGGTAAGGTACAATGAAATCCGATGAGCTACCCCTGAAATAAAAAGATCCACAGGACTAAGAGAAAATGGACTGAGATGGACAAGTAGATTCTAGGATAGAAAGTAATCGCTTACAAAATAGACCAAAGTAAATATACTTAATTCAGAAATCAAAACGATCTACTAATTATACTGGTGCTACAGAGACTTCGGACCTCAAACTAAGCCAATAAATAGCTCAATCTCATAAGACAAGTATAAAGAACTCCATTTCAAATACTGTGTTGACATAAATCCTTCGTACATTGTCCGACAAAGCCACTGATTTAAATTTTAGAGAAACATTCATGATATGGAATTTGTAAATGAGCAGAACCCAGCGCATTCAAATGCAGTAGATGGGTTCCCAAACTCCCATGTCTAAGTGACAGCATTCCTCCACTTTCATCATAAAACAATATCATGTCTATTTAAGCAAAACTCTACTGTTCCCCCTAAGATCAATTGTTTTCAGACTGCACTCTAGCTTAGTAAACAATTTCAAGGTACAAAAGGAAAAGTAAAAGGTAAGATAATGATTTAAGGAAAACCTCCCAAAAAAAATTAGTAATTTTCCCCTCATTATCCAATCCACATGTAGCACTTCAACTCACATCCAGTCAGTTGTTCAACATTTGAAAATCAAGCTTTGAATTGCAGTAAATACTTAAATACAAGCGGGTGAAAGTATTAGAAAAGGACACCATCACATGCATAAAGAAATTAAAAGAACTTCTGAAATAAAATAGTATTGGAATAGCATAAGCTAGGATCTCTTTCAGACATTGAATACCTCGGGTTGTAACAAATGTTGAAGACATTTCTGCTAGATATGACGTTAACGGCATCTTCAATGCCACTAACATTCAACGGTTTGCTATAACGAGCCAGATAACTAGAACATGTTTTTGCTTGGGCAGCTCGTCTCACTCCTAACCTAAGCTCTCCATCACCAGTCCTACAGAAATATTGGGAACATGAGAGATAAAATAACATAATGTGAACTACTTCCAGATTTAGCTTTTCACACCTCAAGAAAAGAACAGCGTCACCAGAAACAAGCTTCTTCTTGTTTACGAATGCACTCCATCCTGTAGTGAGCAGATGCCGTCGTGGCTGACCTGCAGTGTGAAAAAGTTCATTCATCATCCACCCAGCCCAAGCATTTTCTCAATTAATATGTATAAAAGCATAGCAATTTAGCATACCTCGATAGATATGCCGAAATTTCCACTCTATACCATGCAGATCTTTGGCTACCAGCTCCTGTGAGGGCCTCTGTTGTCTGTAATCCTGCAGTAACAACAATGTGCTACTGTAAGTCAGACATTAAAATGGTATAAACTCATACAACTTCATCTAAACACTCTCATCTACTATTTACAATTCAAGTGTGCTTAAAGAAAGTGTTACCAATGGAGCAAAGCAATCTTCTGCCGCCCGACGAGGGACAGAGAAACCACCATGAGTGCTGGTATCCGATGCAGTAAGAGTTTTGCAGAACATGTGTGGTGTTATTGATTTTCCTGCACCTTCTATTTCCTCCTCTTCAGTATCTGCATCAATGTCTCCATCCTTCCATTTCTGCTCAATCTGCTAATGATTTAAAAATACTACAATGAACTCAATGAAAAGAAATCAATAAAACAACAGTTTCAGTAAATTTTGTTCATGATTAAAATTATAATATATAAGCATTTCAACAAGTCCTTACTTTATCAACAAGAACTTGCATCCGCCTAAACTTTAAAAAAGAGTAACATATCAAAGTTAATGACAATAGCACCTTCCTAGCCAACTTGCATTCATATTTGCCTGATTCTCTTCTCTTTTTTTCTGCTTGAATAAAGCTCCAATTTTGGTTATCAAATAGCAATGGTTAAATCGGACTAAAATAAAATCACCCTCACAATGCTTCTACTTACCAAATTATACCTAAAGGAACTAAATTTAAGCAGCTAGAAAAGCAAATCAAAATCAGAAAACAATGGAAGCACATAATACCTGATTGTCAGGAACTAGTGAGACTTGTGCATAGACCTCATCAGTAGCCGCATCTGCCTGTAATTGAACACATATGGCAACCAAATGCCAGGTAACTAAACAAATATTCACAATTCTCTACAATCAACACTGACACTAACAAGAGGAAACTACACAGGCAAATAGTTCAACCAATGATCCCAAATATTCAACAAAATTGACACTAAACAGAGGAAAATTACACTCACTTGTAGCTTCACATCTACAACGCGACAGAACACATGAGGAGGGAGATTACAAGCTATGGGCGGGTACTCAGATAAATGTTCCAAGTGACCTTGAGGTAGGTACACAACCGCACTTCCTTTCTTCGGCAGCGAAATCAACGGTCCAGCACACGCATGCCAGAGCTCCATACACACCGATGCCACCGCCGGCGTAGTTGACGACGTCAAATCCGAACTTCCTGACGCCGCCGACGACGACGCCGGTGAATCCAATGACACCGGCGCCGCCGTTTCCTCTCCGGCATCATCGTTATCCACAGTATTCAGATCAATAAGTCCACACATCATCTTTAAACCCTAAGATTAAACAGAGAGAAATTCTCAGAACTCCTAAACATATATATATACACACACATAAATATATGTATCTGTATAAATACAGAGACATAATAATAAAGTGAGTAATTAACACAGATAGTACCTTTTGCTAGTTCAACTGCGCACTCACCGCATTGCATAAAGAAGATGACCTCTCTTTTCTCTCTCTTTGCTTTCTCTCTCTAAAAAGTGAAATGCTTTTTCTCTACATATCAAATCACACTTTATGTAAGTGTCCTTCACAGCTCACAACATATACACACACATATATATAGAGAGAGATATATAGATACAAATAAACACATAAATAGATACAGAAAAAGTTGTACGTATAGATGAACCTGCAAATTGCAGCAGCTGCTAGAGCAGCGCTGCAACTGCTGGGTATAGGGTGGGGGTAGGGGAGTGGGGTGGGGGGAAACTGACGAATAGTATGACTGTCTATAATTAGATGTATGAATAGTCTATAGATACAGTATGATTTGTAACGTATACATATAAGATACTGTATGTATAATAATCATACAGATAATGACTGGTCATTCTGAGTGGGGGTGGGGTAAAGGGGGTGGGGGGTAAAGGGGAATGTATAAAAAAACTCCCTGTATTTTCGGGGGATGTCTATTGTGTCCCCTTGTTAATCAACAAATCTCTACCATGTCCCGTTTAACATTATTTAATTTTTTTGGTTCAAATTTGACTCTATATTTCCAGACACAATAATATTTTATTCATTTCTTTTTTGGTTTTAACCAAATCAAGCAAAAATAATTGGGTCTTTTTTTTGTTGATTTTAAGGTACTTTAAGTATTAAGTTATTCGTTGAGACAAATAGAATGACTTATTTCTTCAACAATTAGCAACTTCCCACGCAGAATGTACATTTTTCGATGTCCATCTCGTATTAAACAAGTCAATTTTGTTTCTTAACTTATGTATTTAAATATATGTTGGTTAATATGAGCAGATTTGAGATTTTAAATAAATACATGTAAATTATTAGTTCACCTACTACTAATTAACATTGTCTCTTGTCTATATATCATGAATTAAATGTATATGCAAGTTGTATGTAACATCAATCACTCCAAAATTTTGTAGACTTATAAAAATGTTGGCTTAATAAAAAAAAATAGAAATAAATACTATAGTTGTGTCAGTATTGGCTTGCAAAATATCTTATAAAAAATAAGGCGATAGTACATAGTCGGATACCTTTGTTCGTCGTCACAGGACACCGCTTCATCAAAAACAATTACAAGACATCGATATAAAATTAAGATAATAATCAAAATAAATATATTGGATAACGAAATTTTCTTCATACGCCACTTTATACAACTTGAAAAAGAAAAAAATACATGTATTAGATTTATGTGGTATAAAATTGCAGATTAGGAGAACCATTTATCAGTTGTCAATTTGTCCTTGTCGAAAATTACAAATTTTGGCGAAAGGATTAATTGATATTTTAAGTGTATTAATTTCAATGACAACTTGTCGACCCTAGTTTGGTTACTAAAAATTAAAATTAATAATGAGTGTATAGTATGGTACTATTATTCACTTTATTTTCTTGTGAGCTATGATGGCTAACATGTCTCAAACACAGATTGGGGTTGGCCTCTATGGTAGGTGTGAATGAAATGTGTGTCTAAACACTCCATTTTACCTAGGAGAGTAGCATTTATAGTTAGTTTTTTTCTAACTTTTATTAGACAATATCACTGCAAAGAAAACATGGAATTAGCTATTGAATTTGTCAGCAATCCATAGATAATCCGTCGCTAAAACTTTGTTAGATAACTGGTTTATTGCTAATCTGTAGTTAAATGAGATTAGCACGAGGTTTTTAATGTTTAGCTATAAAACTATGTCGGTTGTTAATTCCATGTTAGTGTATATGTTAAACATTAAAAGTATTATGAAAGAGCAAATTTAAGTGATCAATCTTCACTAAGTTTTTGATTATTTACATTTCTTTCAGTTAATTTGCATGCTAATATAAGATTTTTATTATGCAGATATAGTATTTATTTTCCAAAAAAAATGTTAGATATTGTTTGATCGAGTATAAAAGGTAAAAGGTTATTTATGGCATATGATAATGTAGAAAGTGCACAATAGGCATATATAGGGTATGTAAATAATTTTTAATATTAAAGGATGACAACATATTTACATTAAATTGCAAGTGATATAAATTATATAAAACTTGAGATACTTTCTGAAGGAGAATGGGTACTTGCGATTATAAATAACTATAGTATCATTTAATTTTCTCCCATTTCAAATAACTCTGAAATTAATTTACAAAGAAATTATTTTGTCTTATACCAAACACAATGCCAGCACAACTTTTAGTACTAGAATTACTCCCTGCATTTCATGCATAATAATTTATTAGTTCCTTTTTAAATTGTTCAATTCATTTTCATTTGTACTGGAGAATTTTACATGCTGTAATAGAACAAAAAAGGGAAATTAATTACTTGGAGGAAGTGCATGCACTGAACATATGAATTTATCATGAAGATGGATAATAATCCAATTCATTTTTAATTCGTCAAAATTTGAACTAATCCGCTCATTTGTCAACTCTATGTGAGTCAAGTATCTATTGAAAACAATCTTTTTATCTTCAAAACTCACAAGATAGATATAAAATTGCACGCATATTACTCTTTTCAAAATTCATTTATGAATTTATCATTGCATTAATGATTTGATATGTGTATAGAAAGGACCTTAACCTTAGCATAAAATTAAGGTGGTCCACATGAATTTAAAATTTGGCAAAAGAATAAGGGAAAAGCAGAATCATAATAGTAACTTATTTGTAAGTACTAATTTTGATAATTACTTATACCAAAAGGGTAGCTGTGTCAACTTGTCCCTAGTCTGGACATAGTTGTCTCACAGTAATAAAGAAAAGGTAATGACTTTTCTTTCATCACTGGTCATAGAATTGAATTGCTAAGAACTCGACACATATTACTCCATTACTTAGAGTAGGTGGGGGCCACCAAAAAGGGTTTTTTATTCTTAATTCGAAGTTTTGTATTTAAAATATCCTAAATACAAAGTCGTCATTATTAAGAAGTGTTTTTCCTTTTAAAACTTTTTAATTCGAATCTAAATTTATTCGACTCTATACATCGAATATGCAATCCAAAAAGAAAAGTAGGTGGGGGATACAGCCAGCAAATCACTGTTTGGACTTTACTTTAGTACGCCAAATACTAACCCGGACAAATACGGGTTAACTTGATCGTAGAAAAAAAAAATTCCGCTTTTATCCTTTGTTTGGATAAAGTTTTTACGCCACGCCCACGCGCGTTAGACTTCACATTCGTGTCTAAAATTAGGAGAACAATGAGGACTGACAAATGTCTAGAGTATATTATGTAATATAACTATAGTTTTGATTATTTTTAATTCGTGACTATAATTTTGTGAAATTTGTTATTTGAATTTTTTGATTGTGTACATCTATAATTTGTATAGTTCGGTTACTGATTGTATGAATCTAGAATTGTATATGTTTACCCTAACTATTTGTATATGATTTATGAAAAAATTGTAATAAATTATCTTGTTTATATATTGACAAACGAAATATACACATCGCGGCCTTCATAGCAAACAAAACTATAGCTATAAAATTTTACTATGTCCATTATCTTTGTTATTTATGAAATTTTCTCAATAAAATTTTACTTTCATCACCTAAAGTGCATATATTTTTTAAAGCGGAAAAAGGTAAAAGAAATAATCGTAAATTATATGTAATTGAACAAAACTATCTTTCATTGAAAAATATTTAAGTTGTTGATATAATATCCTTTAAAAAATGATATATTTATTTTTAAATAAAAGATAACTTTTATACAAAAAATGATTATAAGGATACTTTTTGACCAAATTATATTTGAACTAATCCTAAAATTGCTAATTTCAAAATAAAGAACTTAATTAGATGTTGGATAAAATAATTTTGCATTTATATCGAAATTGTTGACCATATCCCGCAAACCAAACTTTCAAACTCTTTTTCTTTTAAAGAGTACTTTTTGTTAGAAATAAGTTTCAAAAAAAAAAAAAAAAACTAAAAAATTGGAGGTTTGACTAATCAATTTTAAAAATGATTTTGTCAATATTAGGGCAATAATCTCTGGTTTCTCAAGATTTTTAAAGTATTTTAATGAAATAACTATTGCCTTTTATTTTACTATCACTCAAAATCAGTTATTTTTTCCAAGAGATTAGTCAAACCCTTTAATTTTAAAAAATAAATAAACGTTTCTAGTTTTCAAATGTTTGGCCAACTAGGTTACTATAACTAACAGTTAAAGTGTTAAAAAATCTTATTCTAAAGAACCTCTAACCTTATTACGTGCACTTGTGATTTTAAAAAAATGATATTTCCCTTCATCTTCTTTATTTATATACTTTTAAAGTTAAAATCAATTAATAATTATTTTATTTACTTATTGCCTCAAGGTCTAGGTCAACAAAGCCTCATAAAGTTGGAGCTCGAAAATAGATTATGTAAATTAGCCTCAAATTTAAAATGGGTTGGAAATTTTCAACGCAATCTCTTCTACCTAACTTACCTCACGATTCAAGTTCATTTTGACAGCTTTATATCCTGATGTGAAATTCAACGAAGATATTGTATACATCATTTTCAAAAACTTGTCAATTTATAGACGTCTGTTAGTCCCTTTTTTTAATCCGCTATCAATTGTTCAGATTTGCTTTGAGCGTCAGAACACATCCTTAGGTATATATTCAGTCGTCCTTGTTAGATTTGTTTTATCACCGTATTAAAGAAGAGTCTTACTTTATTATCATACTTATTACAATTCAAGTACATAATACATTATACATCTTGATCCAAGAAACTTTATAAATTTATCTTTTAGACTACGCCGTCATCGGAAATCAAAGTGAAAGATCTAACAATGAATTAACGTTGAAATTAGAATATAAAACATACTCCTATTTACTCAAGAAACAAAAGGTAAACAATAGAAAGAAAGCATTATGGAATGCAAAAAGTTGATCTCCTTTTACCAATAGATAAATAATGTAAGTGTAGGGCTCACGTGTGCGTGCCATTTTGGAAATCACCAAATGAAAAATGGCAATTGGTAGCGTCATCATTTTGTTATACTTAATTATCATATTTTAGCGTAAATCTTATCTTAATCTTCTCATTATGTTGCCCTTGACCAATTTTTGATAATGTTGTTTAACTTTGTCGCTTATGGTAATGGTCTATTTAAGAATTTTTCTCTAACACTAATTATAGGAGGTGATGACTTTTTTTACTAAGAAAGTGATAATCATTACTTATGCACCCATTCAAATTGCTTGTTAAATAATCCAAATATAGTACAAATATTTTATGCTTCGATATATGGATTAAGAAATTCATTTACTTCTTGTAATTAAGAGGAAACTGACTGAAATTCTTAATTATGATTTTTTATGACATTCACCCATGACAAATTACTATTTTATCCTATGAAAATTATACTATGGGGTGTGAACTTGGTGAGGGGGTAAACATTACTTACATTGATTATAAATATTGAAAAAAAATTCATAATTTTAAAGAAGTTAAAAAAAGATTAATAATGGAAGAATAGATAAGTATTTATAAAAGTAAACTACAGTAAAGGGGCCTTTGATTTTTAAAGTAAAATTAAAAAATATATTCATCTGTGTGCAAATATTAAGATTATATTTTTATTTTTATTTTTATTTTTATTAATATTAGCTTTATAAGGAATTTTGAGAGATCAAATGAAATATTATTAAAGATGAAGGATAAAGTTTAATACTATATTTTTTTGAGTCAATCAAGCTAGCAAATTTCCTTAACTTGCTTTAAAGGGTGTAAAGACCGGAGTTTTGACTTTAATGATTATATTTTGTCCGTGAAGATTTGCTCTATGGAAAATAGCCATTCACAAAACCTTATCCTAAAAAATATAGGATTAATATAATAATCGTAATCATTATTATAATGCACTAATCTCTTTAGGCATGATAATTGAAATCTTGAATGTTTGGATTGTCTTCATATTCCTTCTATAAAGAAATTTTTATTTTTTTAAGTATTATGTTCATACATTATTTGTCATATAAGTTTTTTTCGCGTTTCCCTTTAAGAAATATTTAATATCCTTAATAGTAAATATTTCAATCAATTGACACTTCACTAATAAAAATAATATTGAGGTCGGACTTTAAAAAAATATTTCTTTATTTTCTAAAATGTCAAATATTTTGAGACGAATCTATATATAAATGATATTAATTCAAAACAAGTAAACCACTAATATTTGAAATCAATAAAATCATTTTTTTAAAAATAAATTAATCAAAAGAATATATTTAAAAAGCGTGATGGTAATACAATTATTATCACTCGACAATTTTGGTGGCAAAAGTTGTAAGTTGTAACTAATTTCAACTCACCAATACAAAGAAGCAAACTTAATTGATGACATTTACCTATTTACTTATCATAGAAACTGTGACTAATTAACAACGCTTTGGTTGTACAGCACTAATTAAGAAAGCTATTGAAATTTTACTTTTTCTTTTCCTTTCACTCAGCAAAGTCCACTTTGTATAATTATTTTGTTACTTCATTATATTGTTGTTTGTTCTTTAAACTTTTCTCAATTAATTAATCGAAAATTCTAAAATTACCCCAAGTCATGTCGTCTTTTTTCACTTTGTAACAAGAAATGAATATTGAATATTACTAATGGATAAAGGAAAAAAATTACGAGATCAATTGATTAATTTCCACGCGGGCGTTACGTAGGATAATAAAAGTGGCAGTATGAAACTAAACAATGCAAATTAAATATGTATTCAAAATTGGATGATAATTATAGTAGCAATATGGATTCACCACAACTCATAACTTCGTTATTAATGAAGCAATCGAAGGCTAACCAATTCTGATTGTAATAATTGACAAGAATCAATAGGTCGTTCCCAAGGCGCTATGAAATGGGAGTCTTTTCTTTACCTATTGTATGTATTGACTTGGTTTCATCCCAAACTAAAGAAGTATTTTGCTTGATGTATGCGTATAGAAATATTGATAACTACATAAATTAAAAGACTATAACTATAAAAGTAGACTGAAAGCGACTCGCTCTATTTAATAAAAGGTAAATATAATATTTTTTAAGAGTAAATATGACTAATGATTCTTGAATTTGAAGATAACACGTGCCTAGAATTGATTGACTTGTTTAGTTAATTACATTATAAAATACAATCAATTGTTGTCATTTGTCAATTGTAGCAAGCAACCATATTGATATTGAATTAACTAATAAAACAAAAAGAATCTAGTACAAGTACTAGTAATATATAGGATTACTTGGTAACTACATAACCTTCATAAGGGAGGAAGAAGATAATGATGAGATGAGTAAAAGCCAAAAGAAGAAAGAAAGAAAGATGATAATTTAGGGAGGAAGAAAAAAACAAAAGAGAGACTGACAGCGCAGCAGCATATGTTTTGAGAAGATGCTCCGCAAAAAAGGGTCAAGACAAACAATCGCAGTGATTCGACACACTTTTCTTTTTAGTTTATTAGTATTATAATTTTATTTTTCTGCTTGATATAATATTTTGATATAATGGACGTAACTTTAATTTAGAATCACAACATTGAGAAGTTTTGTTTATTTTTTAAACTCAATGTCAAACTAAAATAGACCATTTTTTTTTAAACAAAGAGAGAATATGTTATCAATGTCAAGATTATTTTATAGTATTAAGTCATTTCTGCGGGTTACAGAGCTTGTTTAGCTTGGTTTAAAAGTTAGTCAAATTTATTTTCAGCTTTTAAAAGTTTGTGACAAAGTTAAAATTAACTTAAAATAATTTAAATAAAACTTAAAAATTAAAATTCGGACTCCTCATACTTCTTATTTTTTTATTTAAAAGTCATTTAAAATTTGACTATTTTTTACTTAAAAGCTAGAGTACTTTTTAGTCTATCAATAAAGAAGTATTGAAAACACATCTGAACTTGACGTAAATTATTAGTTTCATCTTCAACTATTGATAGTTTTTAAAACACTCATTTACTTGACTAACTGAACTTAAATAAATCTACAATCTTGCAACATGAGTGAATATTATTTCAACATTTCTCTCGATTTTTATTAAAAGTTTCATATTTCTGATCACTTGCTATGTCATGTAACATATCAGTACATATCTGAATTTACTTAGTTCAGTAGAAGGATATTTTTAAAACCGTCAATAATTTAACAATAAAATCAATAATTTATGCTAAGATGAGAAATGATTTGAATGCTTCTCTGAAATTGGACGGTGTATATGAATTTAAACGTCAAGAAAAAAAGGTGATGACTGGCAAAAGATATATAAAAAAAGCAAATATTAATAGTGCAGGGCAGGTGAGTGGTTATTGCTTTGGTTCTGCATCATCTGGTTCTGGTTCTGGTTCTGTCCTCTTTTTTCACTGACACAAAACCCTCGACTTTTTCGCGGGGGCTTTTGCTTTTACTCATTCATTTCTGTATCTCTCTTCTTCTTCTTGTCTTAATTTGTGTATGCATGTTTTCGCTGACTCCGCAACAGTAGTTAACCCTCATCAATATATTTATATCACCCTTTTACCTAGTCATATTATTGTATTCGTACTATTCAAAATTTCGAGATAATAGATGCTTTATTATAAAAATATTGATTTAAGATATTAATTTGATTGGTTCTACTATCTACTACTTATATACTATAAGTGTGGATAACCACACAGGTGACGGTCAACATGCATGCATCGCATGTGTGGTTCCACACTTATATATACGTTTGCCTACTTTTTCTCTTTGTTTTAATTTGTTTTGTTTTATTTTTTATTTTTTATATATATTTAAAAATTGCGTAAAAAATATTATAAATCATGATAATTAATAACTTAAAATATTTTTTTATATGTTTTTTAAAAATATTTTAAGTTATTAATTATCATGATTTATAATATTTTTTACGCAATTTTTAAATATATAAAAATATTTAAAAATAAAATAAAAATCGATTGCTTATAAAAAATCGATTAATTCAAAAAATTAATCTATTTGTGTCACATAAAATGAGACCAAAGAAGTAACATGTATTATTTAGTTTGGACACTATGTAAAACGTATTGTAAATTTCAATTATTAACAACATATAGACTGTTGAAATTCTATTTGTGCTAAACATATTGGTAGAGTCGTCAAAATGGGCTTAGCCCATGGGGCCCAATCCAACTCGTTATTGGGGCAGGGTTAGGATATGATTTTTCAAACCCATTTAAAACTAGGGCTTATAAGTCCGACTCATATAAGCCCTTGGCCCTTGAGGCTTGATCGGGGCCGGGCTGGATCGGCCCATGAGCCAAAACTATTTATTTAAGGGTAACTTACAACAATGCACGCTATGCTGTAATATTATGAGTCTAACCAGATTTTGGTACGTCCAAATACATGTATCTCGCAATACATAGACTCAAAATTAGGTTAATCTGTTCTAAATACACTTTATCTAAGTGGATTTGCATGTATCTAGGATACATAGACAAATCTCGCGCCCTCACCTCCCTCTCATCTCGCTTGTCACTCTCTTATCTCTCTCGCGTATCTGCGATGCATCACACCAGATACATGCATATCGCATATCTAGTATCCTAGATACATGTTAATTACATTAGACTTTTTGCTAGTGTTATTGAAACAACACCATTGTTTGTCATATTTGATTTGAAAATCTTCTAAAAAAAATTATGTTATAAAATTTTAAGTTTAAAAATAAAAAAAAAATGCTAGCCCGTCCTAGTCCTCGACCCTTCTAAGGTTGGATTGAGTTGAGCATTTTAAGGCCCTTCCAAATGAAGGGTCAGCCGTCCTAGCCTTTCAAATTCCTAGGTCCGCGAGACTTGAGTTGGATGGGGCTGGGCCAATCCTTTTTGACAACTTTATATATTAGGTCAAGGGAAGTAACATATATTATTTAAAAATTACGTAAAAAATATTATAAATTACAATAATTAACAACTTAAAATATTTAAAAATCATATTAAAATTTAATTGACTCTCTAAATTTTATCTATATTATATAAAGTGAGACAAAAAATAACAGATATTAAATCCGTGTTAGGTCAGGTATTTGTGTTTGGTATATATATATACACATATACAGTAGTACTATACCCTCTTGTTTACTAATCCAGGAGCCACACAAAGCTTGACAGGTCATCTGTCTTGTCTACTTTATTGCCCTTCACGTGTTCCCTCCTCTTCCCCTCTAGCCCAACCCCACCCCCTCTTTTTTGGGGTAAAGATGGAAGAAATTTTACAACACATTCGTTTTCATATTATTGAATTTTGTAATTTCAAATTAAATGTCTATTGGTTTAACGGTGTTAACATATTCCGACATATTACGTTTTTTGAAAAGATAAAATCAAAGACTTGTCTGAAAGAAAAGAAAAAATGATTGATTTAATATTATTTCTATTATCATTAATTAAGTCTTTATATGTTTCTCATGTAATATAACATTTAAAAATATATTATCGACAAGTTACTATTTTCGTTCGAATTAATGATTTTTTATTTTATTTTTAAAAAAATTATTGTCACTTTAAATATGTAATTTATTATTATTTATATTATATAAAACTATTAGTTAAGTTTTTAATATTTGTAATTATTTTCTTAGTAATATAACATCTAAAAACATATTACTGATAAGTATACTACTTCTATCCTGAATTAACGATATTTTTAATTTAATTTTAAAATTTTTTTGTCACTTTAATTATGTAATTTAAAATTATAATTATTTTTCACTATGATGAATGCACAAAATTTACATGATAATTCAAACAATCTACTTTTATGTTATAGTGATAAATTATTAAACTACATATTTTAATGAGTATGAAAATACTTATTACATAGTTCAAAATGGAATAGGGAAAGTAAATTACAACGCAAAATAATTTGATACAAGATGAAATTATTAATTTAAACAACTTTTTAGCTACACGTAAATAAAAAAAACAAGGACAAAAAATTACTCATTTTGAACTCCGTAGTGCATTAGTAAAGAATTCATGAAAACAACGTAATAGTCTTAAAAGTTGAATATTTATGCGATGATGCTATATTTATTATGTAATTGTATTTCATCAATGATTTCACTTTTATTTGAATTATTCATTAATATGCATTATATATAATATTTGTTGCAATTTATGTCATTTAGAATAAAATATATTTTTATACTAAATGAAAATTTTGAAAAGAAAATTTTATATTACATGAAAATTGTATAGATTATAGGATGATTATTTAAAAAAAATAATTATATTATGAAATTGAAATAATAATATAATATTGAAGAGAAAAAAAGTCAATTTTAGTAACTAAAATAGATAATTGGTTTGGAGTTGATTGTCTGAAAAAAATAGAAAACTCTATATTTGGAGAGTAAAATGCATAACAAGATTGGAGATACCCTTAGACATTTAAAAAGGAGATGCGTTGACACTCCGATGAGGAAGTGTGAGATGTTGAATATGATGGGTTCGAGGTAAAGGTACACCCAAAAAATATTAGATAGAGATGATTAGATATGACATAGTGCAACTACAACTTACTAAGAACATGAATTAAAAAGACGAGTATAGAAATTATGAATTGTGATAGAAGGTTACTAAGTAATTGAATGTTGTCGCATATTTTGAGGGAACTAGACTTGGTAGTAATGTGGAGCACAATATGTGTCGTAGTATCAAACATTATTCATGTAGTTTCTTACTTTTTGATACATTCATATGGTGTGTAATTGTTTCTTTTGGTATATTTTATTATTTTTAGTACTAGTTGACAAGTTTCATTCATTGTCATGTTACTTCGTTCATAACTATTTTGATTTGATGCATTTGAATTTAGAGCTTTCAGATATAATTTTTATATCTTCACAACAATAAATACTGCATGCTCTACTCTCTTAATTTCAAACTTGTGTGTTTATCTTGAACATGTTACTATTGTTATTATTGTTGCTGATATTTTTTGTTTTGGTATACCCTTTAAAAAATTCACCCACCCTTAAAAAATAGAAAGTATTTCATTAAATCGTCCTTAATTAAGTAATACCTATTTAATATGTTTTTCTTATTATGCAAAAAAAAAAAAACTTATGTAAATATGAACATTTTTTTAAAGTAATTAATAAGTAATTTATTTATTATATATATATATAAACCATTTACTTTTGAACTAAATGTAAAAATTTAAAACATTATGTGATTTTATTTATCATGTTGTGCTTTTCAAAAGTCAATTTGATTAATTTTTAAAGTTAAATTAAATTACATTAATTTGATATTTTAAACAAAAAAATTAAATATTCAAAAACTATATAAAAAAATACTATAAATGGCAATTGTTTTGCATATCAATATGATGAAAAAATACATCGTAAAATGATAGTCAAAATTTTATAATGTGACTAAAAATGAAACTATAATAATTAAATATGAACGAAAGTAGTATGGATGAAGAGAGTAATATTCTCGAAAGTACAATTTTAAGTGTGATGTGGTCCTAAAGAATTTAAACGTTACATTATCTTAGAGTTAACTATTTGCGGGACCTATTTAATAAAAACATATTTTTAACAAGGTACACTCTTCAGTTTCGAATTTGGCTTTTATATCTATCCACAAGAGAGAGGAGTGATTCAATATTGTTTTTTTTTAAGTCAAAAACAAAATTATTTGTCAATAAACAGAAACGGATCGTACAAGAGAGAAGTTGATTGGGGATTAATAGACTGAGTTTTTGGAAGGTTAAAAATAATTATTTTTAAAAATAAAGTGTTTATTAATAAAATATTTGAGAGAAAATTGAATTTTGAAGAGTAATAAAATGAATATTCATCAAATAATAATTTTGGCCAAAAACTAATTATTGCTTAGATATAACTATACCTTTTCGAAAAACACATTAAAGCAAAAAGGAACTTAGAAACACTTTAATGAACTTGGCCAAAAAGATTAATGCTTGAAAATATTTTTAAAAATGAATTAGTCAAAACACAAATTATTTCCATCAAAAGTACCCTTTTTTTTAAAAAAATATCTTTTGAAAAAATGAACTAAAATGTACTTTTTAAAAAACTTGGCCAAGAATGGTTATTACATGATTTTTCTAAAAAAATAAATCAATCAAACACAACTATTTCTTACTTAAATATATGACTTTTCAAAATAGTTAGATTTAAAAAATATCCCAAACATAACATACGGGGTCAAAATATTTTTTTCCTTTCTTGGGACAAAATTGGTATGAAATGAGAAACAAAAATAGGTCCTGAATAATTACCTTTTTTTCTTATTTTCACATTAGATTGATTTTTATCACTTTATACACTATCTTGGATTCTATGGTCTATATCTTTCCATTTTGAAATTTACCAAGGGTAAACTTTTTTTTTTTTTTATAAAAAAGAAGAATTATATTTAGTTTTTAATATAATTACACATTTGCTAAATACTCAAAATTCGTATGACTTTCCAGTTAATAAGTACTTTTACTTTCATAGAAATATTTTACTTCATTTTTTCAAAATAGAACTCTACTCTCTTTTAGTTATATTTTTGTTTTTTTGTTATTCAAGTTATTCTTCCCATACATGTATTATATACTAAGTATTTAATTTTTTTAAAATAATACTTTAAAAATTATTATAGTGATTTAATAATAAAAAAATTGTCAACATGTTTTTACTAAATTACTTATTAACAATTTCAATATTTATAACTCAAACACTAAGTAGGCGTTTGGCCGTGCGATATCATATCACGATATGGTGTCGTGAGATGAAATCAGCGTTTGGACATGCGATTTTACGCTGATTTCATCTCATGATTCCATATCATGAGAGGTGATATCATAT
>JAJOOG010012161.1:0-16726 GCA_029582565.1 Solanum infundibuliforme | reverse complement strand
GTACCACCCTCTTCTGTCATACACTAATTGCAACAGAATTGAGCACACCGTTATTTGCCAACAACCACAGAGCCACCATGATTATCACAAGTATTTTAGCTGAAACAGCCCAGCTTAAACCACATTATTTTAAAGTGTAACGGAACTGTCAAAAATTGTTTAGCTACTACTTAATCTATGCATACATTACTTAAATAAGGCATTACTTAAACGAGGCAAGTGATTTTTTATGACCACAAGGCAACACAAAAAACATGCTTGCTGAATCCAGAATAAGGGAAACAGCTATACAGCTGATACAAACAAATGAAATTCGATTTATCTTGATTATAGCATAGTAACAACTATGAACAATATACAAATGCAAAAAATCCGTGAAAATATTGAACCTCACAACGAAACAACAAAACTAGCAGACACGAATACCTTGCAAAGCAGAAAATCACAAAAGATCAAAATTTAACATAAAAATATATATCACACACCTTGAAATGAGCTCTGAGATCCGAACCCCTAGCTTTGCAAGCTGATACAAGAACATTAAAAAATCAAATAAAAACCAACATATATAAACACTCTCACATATTGCTACAAAAAATAAAATGTGTGTATCGTATTGAGTACTCACATTTGGTTGGGTTCTCTGGTTCATTCGAATACTTCACCTACATAAAAACAAACGAATTAACACATAAATCAATCGGAGAATTAGAAGGTTTAACACACTAACTAACCATGGCTGCTGGTGATGCTGCTATTCCCCTGCAGCTGCTGATAGAAGATGTCTGCTTCGGTTCTAGGGCTTTCGTGTTAATATTCTGGTTATAAAAGTAGTATTAAAAATTAATTGGGCTGTGTTCATTTGAGCCCTTAACTTCTGTTGGGCTTTTTTTATTTAAAATTGAGCAAATTACAGAAATTACATATTTTTAAGGTAAAATTACAATCTATATCTTAAAAATTTATAATTACAGAAATCTCTCAAACGATACAATAATATAAGCATTGATACATTAATCTGATGCGCGAGATACAATAATAGAAGCGTTGATACATGCACGAGATACAATAATATAAGCGTTGATACACTAATCTGATGCGCGAGATACAATAATATAAGCGCTGATAAATTAATCTGATGCACGAGATACAATAATATAAGCACTGATACACTAATCTGATGCGCGAAAATGAGGGATTTTGGAGATTTGTAAAACTTATAAGAGATAATGGTAATAAGTAAACTAAAAGGTGGAATTTGTGTAATTTTTATTTTATTTCATGAGATGAGCCCATTTGAATGCTCTCATTTAATTTATAGTCAAGTCTCTAAAAATAATCTTCTCTCCGACAACAGAGTTAACTTGGCACAGGAATTATAAAACACTAAATGATAAAGATAATTTTATCAAATGATACTTATTAAATATAAATCATCTAAACATTGAAAAATGAATAATATTTTATGGCAGGGGTAAAATAGACATAAAATGATAAATTATTCATTGGTTAAATTAGACAAGAATTGTTTGACATTCTAAAATAGTACTCCTTCTGTCCCTAATTACTTGTCCACTTTTTCTTTTTTAGTTGTCCTTAATTACTTGTCCATTTTGACAAATCAAGAAAGGTCAAAAAATTTTTACCTATATTACCCTCAATTAATTACTTTGAAAAATGTAGAACTTCTTGAAAATCTTAAATTTTTAATTCATCCACTCCATAATTAATTGGGATAAAATGGTAAACTCACTATATCAATAATTGCTTTCTTAACAGGTGTGTCAATTCAAAAGTGGACAAATAATTAGGAACAGAGAGAGTGTAATGGACAAAGTAAAAATGGACGGTGAGATTACTAAACTCGTAGGCTAGTGTAAGCAAACTTCATATAAATGTGCTCCTCCGTTTTTTTCTTCGTTCTATTTCTTTTTAGTTGTTGTACAATTGTTGTGTGTTTCAAATTTATTGTAATTCAAATGAAGTTTAATGCTTGAATCAAAGCCTATTAAAATCATAAAATAAATAATTCCAGCAATTCCTATAAATATAAAATTCCATGGATAAAATTAAAGGATCATTTTAAAAATTATTGTTGCAAGTTTGAAGAAGTGTTTCCTGAATTTTGAATATAAAAAGTGAATTTAAATCAAGTGCATGTTGTTGAAAAACGTGCAAATGTAGGCAAGGTTGAAGAATGGTGCATAGTTCAAATTTCATGAAACTATTCTTAATTTCGAATATATATATATATATATCTAAATTTCAAAATTCAGCTATTAATGTTTGAAGTTTGGCCTTGATAAGACAATCTTTTGACGCAGATTATGGAAATTTATTTGCACAAGTAATATGCTAAACTTCGAGCAAAATTCATAACTTCACAGGTTTGTCTCATAAATATGAAAATTTATAATTTGTGAAAGCTATCAAAACTTTCTCAAATATGAATTGAACCAGTATGACCATTTGGAGGAACTGGTTTTGGGGTTTGGAGAAGAACAAGTACGACCTGATGTGTCGTATTATATTGCATTTTATTATTTTTGATGAATACAACACTTGAATAGATTATATTGTTTTCCATCTTTACATAATATCACATCAACAATTTGAATGATAAATATATAAAAAATAAGGTATGGGATGGGATAGGAGTTATTATAAAAAATAGAGAAAAAGATAAAATAGGACTATAAGATAAGAAGCAAATACAAAATGAAAAAAAAAATGTAACGACACAATCACGCCAAGTCGGTTGTTACATAAAATGTGACTTATTATCATTACGTTATAATGGATTTATCGATACAATATAGTAATAAAATTTAAATAACAATAAAAACAAATATTAAATTTAAACTAACACATCATACAATACTATAGAAAACACCCATCCAAACAAGCTGTAAGTTTCAACATTTTGACGCAGAAATAAAGGAGTCAATAGGTTAAACAAATTTCAAACAACTCAGCCTCCTTTTCTAGGATGAATGTGATTTACTAGTGCTTTTGTACTTGATAGTTAAAAAAAAAAACAGCTCGGTGCACTAAGCTCCTGTTTATTTGACTTGCGTTTTGTGTTGTCAAAAGCTCTCAAGCAAATAGGATTTTGTATATTATAGCTTCTTTTTAGACTGTAGGAGGGTATATGCATGACGATGCAGCAGTATGTCATTAGGAACATTAACTTAAATAAGATGTGCAACCTCTTTTTAATGTTAGTTCGAGCATAAAAGTTTCATTTCAAGGAAGGAGTTTCATTTCAAGGAAGGATGACGTACATGTACAATAATACTTTTTGATATGGTAGTACGTACTAAAAATACTTCTCTAAGTAGAGCACCACCTTGTTGACATGCTACTATCCTCCATAATATCTTCTTAAAACAGTCGAATCATCTTTAGCTAATTCTCCATTCGTTAGCTAATATTTAACTTTCTCAAAATTAATTTTGTTACATTGAACTCCCACAAGTACTTAAGTTAGAATTGAAGCTTTTGTCTTATTTTAAATTTAGAGAACATACTTATCACTACATTTCGTGCTGGATCGTACCTAAACAATAGTATGATCACTACGGAGTCACCAAGTGATGCAGTAAAATACAGTAATTTGAATGGCTCTTCAATAGATTAATTCTCACACTAATCCTTTTTTTTGGGAACCCCAAGATAACCTGTCAGCTGTCGCCACTACAACCTCTGCCCTTCGGGTGAAACTCACATTAAACCTGAAACCAGGTTTTCTCATATTTTTTGAAGATATCGGATAAGGAACATAGGACGAGATCACTGTGGATTAATTTATAAGAAGCCTTGAAAGTGATCCTCTAAATGAGCAATCAGGTCAGAATCTACACTAATTTCAAGCCACTAATTTTAACATCATAGATAACAACTAGAGCAATTCATCATCAACAGTTAAAATTTTGTGCATTCCCCTCTGTAAGAATCAGAATACTACTAACATCCCAATTCATTCTTAGAAAAAGCAAGACCATAGAAATCCAAAATTCCCTCATAAACATGCTCAAAAAGCGCAACCCAATTTAAGCTCCGAAATAGTAAAATTACACAAAAACACTAAATTCTATGAAGAAATGTTTGAAATAGCACTAAATTCTTCCGACACCAAGGCTACAGGAATATTGAAATTACACTTTCAAAAATTTAGGGATTCTTCCTCCCCTCAAGAAGATGCCTTTGTCTTCCTGGGAGCCAACTGAGTCTCAGGCTGCAAGAATAAAAAAATATTTAGGATAATTACAAAAGAATATACTTGAGACAACATAATGGCAGAAACAAAAAGATCTAAAGATGACTGATGAACAGCAAAGGCAACTGTTATAAAGTAGACACCATGTACTCAAGTTATGAGAATCAACTATGAGGAAGAACGAGGAGACAGATAGAAACTATACCTCTTTCTTAACAGATTCTTCCTTTTCAGACAATACCAGCTCGATATGGCAAGGATGTGACATATAAGCTGCAGAAAGGTCAAGAAGTTAAAATCGTAATGCATATCCTCAACTACACTAAGAACCATCGAGGAAATAAGAGGAGCACTCACGATTGATTCTTCCATGAGCACGGTATGTACGGCGCCTCTGTTTCTGTGCTTGGTTTACTTGGATGTGAGTAATGTAAAGTGAATCCACATCCAAACCTTTAACCTAAATTGAGGTGAAAGCAACATCTTTAGGGAAAAGATGAAAGCAAAGGACCAAGCGAAATAATATAATCCTACAAATTAGGACATACTTCAGCATTACTCTCAGCATTTTTGAGCAAATCCAGAATAAACTTCGCAGATTTGACAGGCCAACGTCCTTGTCCATTTGAGTGGCGATTCTTTGCCTGAGCAGTGCGACCAACCCCACGACAAAAACGGGTGAAGGGGATGGCTTGTTTGTGGGCAAGAACATCCTCCAAGTAGCTCTTTGCCTTGTTCAAAGGCATCTTCCTAAGGGCATGTGCTGTTTCTCTAGTATTCTAGAGATAGATAATAAGTACACATTAGAGTAAGGAAGACATGCAACGATCAGAATGACCATCAAAAATTACAGAACTGTTAAATATCACTCCAACTGATACAGAACTGTTATATTTCATTCAACTGATTCAGAAGTGTACAGAAGAAAGAATATTGATCCTAGAGAACCAATTGTCAACAGAAGAATCAATATTCTGAATAAAAGTAGTCAAGGCAGAGTTTTGTGCTATCAGAGATTGATTGAGATGGTGAACTCCTTGCTATTTTTGCAAGAATATTATACAATGGTAGTAATAAATAATCAGAGCCACTGAACAGTGACAAACACAAGAACAGAAGACAAAAAAAGTGCATCTACCCTATACTTTGTGAACAAACTTGGATACATGCTTCAAATACATCTATTACCATCATTCAAATTGCATGGTACCACCCTCTTCTGTCATACACTAATCCCAAACAGAAACGACAGTGTCATTTGCCAACAAACAGAGCCACCATATGTAGTTTAGCTGAAATCATCAGCTTAACACACATTTAACAAAGCATAACAGAACTGTCAAAAAATGTTTATCTATTACTTAATTGATGGATACATTTACTTCAACAAGGCAAGTCATTCTACTTGAATATAATTACAAAAAAAAAAAAAACTTGCTGAAAACACAAGTTAAGCTCGATATGCAATCGCAATATTGAACCACACAACGCAACAACAAAAATAAATATAGCAGACGCTAATAAGTTGCGAAGCAAAAAAATCACACAAAATCAAAATATAACATAAAAATACATATCACACACCTTGAAATGAGCTCTGAGATCCGAACCCCTAGCTTTGCAAGCTGATACAAGAGCAGTAAACAATCAAATAAAAACCAACACATATAAACACTCTTAAATAATGCTACAAACAGAAAATGTATGTATCATATTGAGTACTCACATTTGGTTGGGTTCTCTGGTTCATTCGAATACTTCACCTACAAAAAAACAAAAAGGATTAACACAGAACTCAATCGGAGATTTGGACGGTTTAACACACTAACTAACCATGGCTGCCGGTGATGCTGCTGTTCCCCTGCAGCTGCTGATAGAAGGTGTCTGCTTGGGTGCTAGGGTTTTCGTGTTATATTGAAATATATTCTGGTTATAACAGTGTTGGAAAATTAATTGGGCTGTGCTCATTTTTACTGGGCCTTTTTGAAGTATTTGGGCCCTTGACTCTGCGTTGGGCTGTTTTCTAAAAAATTCATGAGATAAGCCCATTTAATGCGTGACTCCAAGTCTCTCAGAGATTCAGAATCATATAAGAAATAATTCCAATATATATCTCTATAAGATTTCATAGAGAAAATTAATTGATCACTTAAAAATTATTATTGCAAGATTGAAGAAGTGGATCCTGAATTTTGACTACAAAAAGTGAATTTAAATGAAGTATGTATTATTGAAAAATGTGCAAATGTTGGCAAGGATGAAGATTGGTGCATAGTTCAAACTTCAAAAAACTACTCTTAATTTCAAACATATATATCTAAATTCAGATATAAACTTCAAATATGGATATTTATAATTTGTTCTTGATAAGATAATCTATTGACGCGTATTATAGAAATTTATTTGCACAAGTAATATGCTAAACTTCAGGCAAAATTTATAACTTCAAAAGTTTTTTCATAAATTTTGTGGAAATTATCAAAACTTCCTCAAATATGAATTGACGTATGACGGTTTGGAGGAGCAGGTTTTAGGGTTTGGAGAGGAACAAGTATGACCTTAACACCTCATTTGAATAGTTGTTTATCATATCATAATGTGTCGTATTACATTGTATTTTATATTTTGATGAATATATCACTTGAATAAATAGATTGTATCATTTTTCGTCATTAGATGATGTGTGACGTCAATAATTCAAAAGCTACAAAAATAAGTAGGGTATGAGGTAAAAATTATTATTATAAAAAATAGAGAAAAAGATAAAATAGGATTATTAGATAATAATACCATCCAAACAAGCTGTAAGTTTCAACATTAACAAATTCCATACACTGGACTCGGCCTCCTTTTCTGGGATGAATGTGCATTGGCCATTTGCTACTGGATAGATTTTTTTTAAAAAAAAAACTCGATACACTAAGCTTCTGCTATGCGCGGATATAGAGAAAGGCCGGACCACAAAAATCTATTGTACCAGTCTTACCTAATAGTTTAACTTCTGCTTTTTTACCTTGCGAATTTACCTCCTTTATCAATAAAAATAAAGGGCAGGATATAGGTTCCCTGTAATCGTTGCTAGGCTTCTGAATATTTATTCTCTCTTTGTAAAATTGGTCAGGAAAAGATTTTCTACTCGAGAATAATAAATTTTTAAACTAAATTTTCACCACTTGAACATCTTGATGAATACAGGAACAAAAAAAGCTCCTTCAAGGTGTTACAACGATCAATTTTTACTGCAAAACTAAACAGAAGCATACGAGATCCAGAAAGCAAGACGATAAGGAGCATGTGCCATTGAACAATAATAGTAGCAAATTGTAACATAAATGTTTAACTCAAGCTAATCATAGTTGAATTGTTAATATCCTGGTGCTCCATTATCAGATCGATAGGAGACATCAGAGCTATCGTCTGTCAGCCGTTTTGCGTCATTCCATCCATTTGACACTGTTGTACAATCGATGCCACACAGATAACCAACTCTTTTGCAGTATGATACAATTTCTTTTTTGATTGTCGAATTGATGGATGATGAGAAGAACGGAACTTTATGTCATGAAGAAACGTTCTCTTCCTTTTGAGACAAGTACCTAAAGGAAAACACAGCTTGAAGATCAGATTAATAAAGGGAAGGGAAAGTTGATCCAGACGGATCTACATAAAAGGCGCTCATAACTTTGGTTAAACGCTTAATCTGGTAGCAGAACTTGCTAGTAACTACAACTGAATTGTTCAAATATTGTTGTTTCTGTTTAATGTTAGTATGGATTATTATGCACTCGTGAACTGAGACACATACCGCTGATGCTTTAGCCAACGTGAGAGTTGATAGAGCTGCACTGACTCATTTGAAGCATGGCAAGCCAGAAGAAGATAATTGCGAGGACGTACCATCCATGCAAATCTCATACACAATAGTGAATACACACATAGCACTGCAGCCAAAGAAACAAAAGCAAGAAAATTCAATAAATGGTATGAAACTGAGACAATCATTTATGCAGGATCAAAAGCAAAGCACACCAGAAGGTGTTGATGTACCAAAAACTTATGTTTTGAGCAGCAGCAGATCCAAAATTTAAATGCTGAAAGTTCTAGCAAAGTTAAAAATGCAGGTTCTGAAATATATATTCAATCCTATCTACACTTTTTTTCCACATATTTACATGAGGCTCTAGTCTGAAGCCATAGGTTTGGCCAAACCACGGCTTATATTGGATCCACCATTGTTTCTACGAGAGACATTTTTCTTTTTTTCCACATATATACATGAGGTTCGAGTCCAAAGCAGAGTTTTGGCCAAACACACAGCTTATACTGGATCCACCATTGTTTTTGCTAGAGACATTTTCTTTTGCATTCAAAACAAGGATACATCAACCATTGTTCGAGTAGTTTGGACTAAAAATGTAAAGACTACAACTATTTCACCTGAAGTCATGTTGCCAGATATTGCATCAGGGGGCTTCTGTGAATCCATCACTCCCTAACACATCAATTCAAGTAAATTTCAGAGACTTAGTATTAGATTAAAAAAAACAGCGATAAATTAACGAAAACGATCAGCAGGGGTTAGGAACATACAGAAATGACAAATCCCCAGTTGGCCATAGGACCCCAAAAGTGAGTTGTTTTAGGACCAACAGGACTGTTCAAGAATGCCCGGAAGTAACTCATGATTTTGTAAGTCAATTGCCTCTGCATACAATGAAGCAAACTTCAAATACTAACAAAAACTATTTTAATTTGTAAATCACATTTAAAGTCTATCCTAAATTCCTAATCATTTTCCAATTTACTGATAAAAAAATTGAATCTTTTCATTTAAAGAACAAACCTTTATCCTATAGTTCTCTTGAGATACCTCAAGTAAAAACAACAAATTAAATTTCCATTTTCTCTTCTATTCATTACAACAATAAAGAATCAAATTATCACGATCTTTATTTCTTTTTACCTACGTCTTCCTCTACCAACTCCAATGCCCACACCCCAACCAAAGGACGTGACCTAGTGGTCAGTAAAGTAGGTTTAGAACCCTAACGTTTCAGGTTCAAATTCCTGCATAAACAAAAACAATATGTAATTTCTTTTCATATGTCCTAAAGTTTCAGGTTCAAATTCCCGCCGAAACAAAAATAATAGATAATTTCTTTTCATATGTCCTAAACGTTTCAAGTTCAAATTCTAGCAGAAACAAAAATAATAGGTAATTTCTTTTCATCTGTCTTAACGTTTCAGGTTCAAATTCCAGCAGAAACAAAACATATGCTCTAGTTTTGATTAACAAAGCTACCTGATGTTAGTAGCTAATAAGTATCCCATGAAATTAATGGAGACCCGAACACCAAGTATATCATTAGAAAGGAACAAAAACCAGTCTATAGCTACTAATGTTACAACAAGACCTTACCTCGAATACTGCGCAATAAAAAGCTTCTGCAATTGGTGATGAAATTGGGGAAATGCAAAATTAATTTCAATTTCTCTTTATGAGAAGTGTTGAAATAAATGTGGATACTTTCTTGTTTTTCCAGAAAAGGAATTTTGCCATTAATAGGAGTAGCAGCTAGGGTTCATTATGAAAGTGGTTAGTTATGAATGAATTTCACGCTTCAATCAGTTAGAAATGAATTTCACACTTCAATAATTTCGTGTAGATATACTTGAGACCCCATCCTATGCAATGCCACCTGTGCACAAGTCAATTTTTATTTTTGGGAATAAAAATTAAATTTATAGGATTATGTATATTTACTAAGGAAAAATTGTATGAAATAACAAACAATTAATTCAAATTAAATGTTTTACTCATAGTTTATTTTATTTGTAGTTCGCAGCAAACATTCCCTTTTTTTGTCATCTGGTTCGGTATACAATTACCCCATTTCGGTATACAAACTCATTCGGTATACAATTACTATTTTTTAGTTTGTTTATACAAATCCAATTTGTTGTTTGTATATATTACCCATTCGGTATACAATTACTATTTTTTAGTTTGTTTATACAAATTCAATTTATTGTTTGTATATTTTTCATAGTTATACATAACAAGACATGCCTGTATAATCTCTTTATGTATATATGTAGTAATTTTGTTTATATACAATTACTATGTTTTAGTTTGTATACAAATCAATATACAGATTACCGAAATATACAGATCAAGACATGGCAGGTTTTTATGAATAAGTATATCGAAATATACAAATATAGTGTATATATATATACTGAAATATACAGATTAGTAGTCATAGCAAACATAAAGTTTGCTATGGAACGCAATTATACAAACTATAGTTATAGCATACAAATATAATTTTTATGTTTGTTAAGCCTAAAATTTACTCATTATTAAATCATATAATTTCTTATTTACTCTAAATTGGATTATTACTACTAGTAAGGTGAGAGTGGAATTCCCCCAATCTCTCATTTGTTCGACTACTTAGTCTGCTTTGAATGATCCTATAAATTTTTGAAGTAGTTCTTCGGAGACGTCTCAATTTGTGTTGATATATCTTGACAAGACATGAACTATAAAAAAGAAAGAGAGTTTTGAAATTGGAAAAATCCTTTTGGCCAGAAAATTTGGCTAGAATGACATTTTACCTATGTTATTTTATCTTTTTAAATATTTTTATCCTTTGAACTAAGAAAATGGGAAAAAAATATTATAGACTTTTTAAATTTTCTGAGCATTTAGCATTACCCTTTGAAATTTTACAATCTAAAATAAGATATAATTTTTTGTGCAGATACAAATCACATGGTTAGGTGAAAGTCAGTTGAATCTAGGCATTGCGTGAGGACATTGGCGTAACCAGGATAAAGAGTTTGGAGGTTCTAAATTTCCTTTAGAACCGTTGATCAATTTTGTTAGGGGGTTCACAAATTAATATACATATATATTTAATTAATTTTCTAATACAACTACATGATCTACGAGAAAACTACTGGGTCCGAATCCATGAACCCCGACCTAGCTCCGCCTCTGCGTGAGGATTGAAAATTTCAAATCTGCGTTGCATTATTTACACGAAGAATATGAACAATGTGCGGTGCATAGGGACATAAAAGTAGTCACGGACTATCTCTTGGATAGTTGTTGAAAGGTGAGAAATATTCATCATCAAGATGAAAAAGGACATGCTGTCATAATTAACCTTATTATAAAGTATATGTGACAAAATAGTCTATCAGAAAAGTGAAATTTATTCCAAGAAAGAGGATCTGGTGTAAGAGGAAGCTTGGATAGTACAACAACAATATACTCCGTGTAATCCCACAAGTGGGTCTGGAAAAGCTCGGATAGTAGCTGATAAAATAACTGGTTTTTGGTCAAGCATTAGTGTCTTTGGTGCTTAGCATCTGCTCACAGTTGTCCATCCTCAGCCTCGTCCTTGTCCCATTCAGCTGCAATCTTCACAAAACTCCTCTTTGTTCATCAATTCCTGATACTCTGTTGCAGATTTTTCTAATCTGTGTTCATCAATTCCTGATTCTGCTCTCTTCTTTTCCCCATTATATTGGCCAAACTACAAACAACATTATGTAAAATTAAAAACTTTGATCTGATTCTGCTATGTGCTGCATTACCTTCTTCAGCAATATGAAACATGTTTTTTGATAATCATCGCATACCTTAAAATCTATGCAGCAACTCAATGAACAAGTACCGTAAGTGCAACATAGCTGATACAAGTTCATCAATTAGTAGCAACTAGCAACCTAATATTTAAGGTTCAAATCACGTTCTATTTCAATTACATTTCATACACAATGGTAATGCCATCAGTCAAACCACCATCGGAGTAAGAGCTTCCAAAAACATTTCCAAAATTGAAAGAGAAACCATACAATGTGATGAAATAAGATGAAATATGCAGAGGCATATATGTTGTATACATATAGATAAACTGTTTTTCTGATCTAGCATTTTTTTTTCCTTTTTGAGTTCCATACATGTAGAGTACATTGAAGTTCAAGACAAATGTGAGATCGACACATGTAAATAATGCAACACTAAGTATAGAGTCCAGAAACAAAGGCATCATCTCAACCTAGAATTTCTTGCAAAGATGAAAACAACAAAGCACAAACTGCATCCAGACCAGATAAGCATATTATAAACTAATAAAAAAAAGAAAATCTAGTTTTGAAGCAACAAGAGTTCGATGTTTACCGCAAACATACATCTTTATAACAATATTCTCAAAAGAAACCCTAAAGCAATATCAAATTGCTAAGAACCATTCAAATATTACAATGCTGAAGTTAACCATTTACAACATAATTTAAAGGGAAAGGCAAGCAGATTTAATGAACAAGTATATGCCAATTAGCAGCAAGACATCTACATTATATAGCGTAACTTGTCTAACCTGCCATCATCTCTCCAAGACTCGAACAGAACGGGCACACTGAAGTATAGCTATCTTCAGCAATTGGCAGAGCCGCAGAATAGGACTACTCTTATCCGAGTAATTTGAAGTAGGAGTGCAAAATCACACAACATAATTCTAATATAATCACGTTCGATATTGGTCAATAACTTTCAAAAGGCTATAGGACTCAGAATCTGGCCTAGCCCCTCCAAGAATCATTCTTTTAAGAAGATTTGGATCATATACCTTCCCCTTAACATACGCCTTGATTAACGCATTGTACACAAAGGTATACCTAGTATAATTCGCTTTCTTCAGTTCTTCAAACAACTTTTCAGCATTCTCTACATCACCATTATCTGCAAATATTTCAATTATTGAAAGAGTAGTTTCCAACCATGGAGTTGATCTTTTCACCTTTATGCTTGTTTCCATATCCATCCCCAATTGAAGAGTTTTGATGGCCTCCTTAATTAACCCCGCTCTCAAGCAACCAAGAGCAAGATGCCGATAAGTAATGGCATTTGGCTTGCACCCACTTTTCTCCATCTCCTTATACAATGCAGTGGCTTTGGTGATATGTCCATGTCTACAATATACAGCTATCAGCGAATTGAACTGCTCATTTGACTTCAAAGAATTCCTTGATTTCATTGCAGACCACAGCTCTTCAGCTCGACAGAGATCTCCGATCCTACCAAATGCTTCGATCGCCAGGACATAACTCTTAGACCTAACATGGGAAAGCTCCAGAATGACACCCCATGTCCTCTCTAAATCATTCCGCTTTCCCAGATATCCATAGAGTATGACCAGAATGTCCAATGTAGACCAGTTTTGTCCAGTTGCAGATTTCTCAATAGCTTCAATATAGGTCTCACAAACTGTATACAATCTAGCCACAGCATGTGCATTGGCCAATATACAGTAAGATACCTCATTCGGTTCAACTTTTGCTCTCTTCATGTCACCAAAAACTTTCAATAGGCCTTCAATATTGTGTTGATTTGCTTCTATCTTGAGCAGAATATTGAAGGTTGAAACATGTGGAGTAACCTTATCGGCTTTCATCTGCGTCAAGATTTTAGGAATGAACTTCTTGCGGCTTGGGGAGGAATGGAGAATGATGAGATGATTGAACACCAAATAAGATATGGGATGGTCCAGTTCTCTCATTTTTTTCATATATGCTAGTGAAAGCCTTATCAGTCCTCTGTCCAAGCATCCGAGTATAAGATTGTTGTAGAGCAACTCATTTTGGAACTCAGACGGAATTCGTGAGAATAGGCTTTCAGCTTGTGATATCCCATGAAGCTTAGAAGTGAATTCTACTAAATATGAGTAATCTAGTTCCTTTGGTCTGTATGGTCTCTCCCTTATAACCCATTCCATCACCTGTGAAAAGCATAGATATTGCTTAATGTCACAAGTGAAGTTCTAAATGAGTACCAAATTCTATCTATTTCAATGATAACTGAATCTAACACTGAAACACTAATGAATACAGCTAGATTAAGAACCTAAAGATTGTCAATATCAACTGCATATGCTTGATTAGGCATTATGATAGGTAAGACTTGAAAATGAGCTCAACAACATAATAGAGCAAATTCAGTATATATTTTGTGAGAAGGAATAGAGGAAATTCGTATATTGAAAATGCCCGAATAACTAATATGGAATATAACACTCTGCAACTGCTTTACCTGAAACATGACAGAATAGATCAAGACAAAGTTTTCCTCTTCCCCGACTACCTTCACTACTACTACCCTTAGATATCTTACACAAACATGTAAAGTGCACCCTAGTGATATTCTCAGTAGGTTGAATACTTCATAATAGATAAATGCCCATTTTCAAATTTGGCAAGAAAGGACAGAGTAAAAGAACCTCAAGAGCACGCTTGTTGAGTTTGAGTTTGCGCAAACGATTCATAGTGTGGAAAATGTCACCTCTATGAATAGGTAGACCATCACCCATCCAGCTTTGGAAAGTGGATCCAATGGACTCTCCTATGGGTACTCTTTCAATTCTTTGACTTAAGTTGTTCCTTGTTGCCACCATTCCCTGATCTACCAACCTTTCTTCCTTTTCTGATTCTGAATTCTCTGAAGTAAAATTTGCATCGGATATTTTCGAACAAAAAATGTGACATGAATGAATAGTTTGTTTGGACAAAGATACAACAATTGTTTGATGAATTGAACTAGTGATCCTCTGTTTTCGCAAAATCGATATGAAGTTCATTGTTGATATCAGAAACAAAACCAACTTTACTCATCAGGACTGCTTAAGGAAAGAATTGCCCTGAAATTATGTATTCATCACCACTAGTCCACGGAAACCATAAGAGTGACCTGCCACAGCTTGATTAATGGAAAAAAAAAGAATTAATAAATATCAAGGAGGTAAAGTCTATGTTGCTCGGACTCTTCAAAAGTGCCAACGGGTGCGCGTCGGATTCGCCAAAAGTAGTGTATTTTTGGAGAATCTGAGACGGGTGCAGCATCAAAAGTGAAGAGTCCGCGCAACTAAGGGTGACGTTGCTAGATCCCATCTCATCCCACTTCAAACTTTATGTTTCAAGCACATTTGCATTTGATTTTAACTATAAAGAGGGAACCGTAAAATAAAAATAAAAAACTTCTTTCTTGATGGTTCCAAGGGCAATAGCTGACAGTGATTGTCCTAGCGGAAACTGAAACATTGATAGGATAATCAGTTAATCAAGGAATACCTCAAGTAATCACCATCTAACCCTGTAACAATTACATTCTTTCCATCAAGATCAGCTGCATTACAGAAAAAAAACATTAAGGTCCTCAAAGAACTGAGCTTCATCAATATCGAATTATCATCACATTCACCTATCAAGATTTGGATTACTAGGAGATTAAACACACACACTCTACTGAGCTAATAAAAGTTAAAAGCCAGTTGCAGGATTCGTTCTGCCTAATAAAAGTTCTTTTCTAACTACTGCTATGTCAATCTTAAAAAAAAAAAAAAAACTTTTGACCTTCAATTGTATTTCAGTTCTCCCTCATTGCTTTCTCATCAAAGTGACATAGCATACCAACACATATTGGATCATTTTATCCTAATATGTACATCACTAACACAATCAATTGCACATTTTTTTTTTCTTCTCATGAATGAAAGTACAAAAAGGAACCATTTAAAATCTCACAACTCAAATTTGAAAAAAAAAATGTTGTAGCAACAGGAAATTTTCACAACACCGATGAAGTATAAATCCAGTAGTTAACTAGTATCTCGTCTCTTTATGAAATTGCACGGAAAAATTGAAAAAGTATTTAGAAACGTAGAGCAGCTGAGAAGTTATGCCACTAAAATCGCAAGAAAAACTTACTGTTGGCCGCTGAAATCACAGAGAAAAGATAATAGAGAAGGTGTACAGAGTGGGGGAAACGGCCATGGAGGATAAAGAAGGGAAAAAGAGGAACAGTAATTTAGGGGAGAATAATGACAAAAATGGTCCATATGTTTGGGTCAGGTTCAAAATAGTCCCTAAACTACACTCTAAATCATTTTGGTCACTCTCTGTTTGTTATATTTAAATTCTGAAGGAAAAAAAAAAGAATTTTAGTGAGAACTCACATTTGAAAGTTCTTTTTTTGATATTTCTAGTTTATTTCTAAAAATCTAATACTTTTTTTTAATATACAATATATGTTATGTTTGGTGAATTATAGTATTTAATACTGTTTTTTGTGTTCAGTTTTTTTAGGATTGGAGGACACTTTTCTGGTGTTTATTTATTTTCCATAGTTACCTTAAAGTTAAATCGGCAGAATTATAAAATATTTGATGGAGATAAAAAAAATGTTCACTTTTGACAAATTTTAGGAAGTATTTTGAGTCTACCCCGAACATAAGGGACCATCTTTGTATTTTTTTCTCTAGTCCAGGGCTTTTGTTAGTGAGGGTACTATTGGACTTGGAAAAAAAAACTAAAAGGGGATTAAAAGGTGATCAATTCATAATTAGAGCTAAAATAAATTACTACTACAACTGTAATTAAGCATGAGCTAAATTATGCCATTGATTTATCAATCTCCAGCTCTCAGGGGCAAAGCAAAGAGCA